>JAHZMX010003923.1:0-22499 GCA_027743895.1 Seira musarum
AAAAACATAAAAAAAAAACTGTGGGTGAAACAAGAAGGATGATATTAATAGTACCAGTATGGTGAGTATACAGTCAGATAGCTAGCTGACTGTGAGTGAGATCCAATGCAATAATAGCATTACTACAGTGCCTGCAGTTGCTGCTCTCATGCAATTCCAGGGGTATCAATCTTTTTTACGCCCACAAAGAGCTTGAGGTAAAAGACTCTTTTATAGCTTTTGTTCCTCTTCCTGGTCTTTGGAGGGTCCTTTTACAAAAGAATATCACCTTTTGACAGCTGATCATGATCTAATGCAGAATAAGGGGCATCCTAGAGGGTAGACAACCGCTGCCCATCATTCGTAATTCATAAAGAAACTGACATCACCACCACCGGAAGTTCAGCTGCAAGTAAGTCATCCCCATCATCATATCATTTAAATTGAAAAGGTAGACTTGAGAAATATCAGAACATGAATGAACTGCTTTTAACACAGTCTCAGCTTGCCCCAATTTTCTCGCAACTATCATATCGTGAATTATTCCAACTTGTGTAAATTTAAAGCTTATTTCTTAAAAATTTAGACCTAATACAGTTTTAAAAATCATTATTTAGACAGCATTGTCTGAATCGCGGATTAAAATATTATGCTAAATAAGGAAGGTGCAGTTGTTGGCAGTTATCTATCCTTCATAAAGGCATAAAAAATAAGCACTCCATTCGACCACCACCACATTCAAAGACTCAAACTTTGTAAACCAAACGTCAACATCACCCACCACCACCATCATCAGCTCTTCTATTGACATGATAGAAAACAGCAAATAATATTTACATTAGAGAATTTATCAAAAAAAATCCAGGGAAAAAATAAGCTGTACAACAAAGACACGAACCAGAACCAGAACCAGCACAACCGCTGGGACTGTTACTGTTAGGTTACATCTAGTCCAGTCCTGCTGTGCCCCAAACATACCACACCTGAATGGACAGGTGTTGAGAGAGAAGATGGAAAAAATACAAACAGACACCGCTTCCACTTTTCCTCGTAAAAAATTGTACACAATAAATAGGAAAATCAAGTTAACCGAGCCAATATGCCACAAGTAAAACTACGATTATTCAGGAAACGATATCCAAACATTAAGTCTTGAGCAAAAAAATGAACAAAACAAAAGCTATGAATGCATACTGCTGGTCATGCAGGCCAGGGCAATATAAGGCAAACTGCTTTCTAACCTATTTCCATCTCATCTCAGTCTGCGTCTGTTTTCTTTCCGCGAAAACCTCAAAACCCCTAAAAAGTAAAAAATCTTTTATTCTTCAGAAGCCAAATTTTTTTTTCAATAGAGTGATATCATTAGGTTGCCTTTAAAACTTCAAAACGGTGTGCATGATAAAGACCAGGCCGAAGCCATTCTCAAAACTTTGGTCTTCTTTTTCCTTCTCATTCCTTTGCATAGGTCTCAATTGAAGAAATACATCTGTTTCTTCTTTCCAAAAAATCCATTCATCTTCTTAAATATTTATACGTTTTTCTTTTCTCTTCAACAAAAAGTACGGCGTGTGGTGCAACGTGTGTGCGCTACCGTATTATTTTTCAACTTCCCCCAATATAGTGATAGTAAAGGTATTTACATATACATATCGCACACAAATATAAGTTCCCGATTAACTAGGTATGTACACAATTTTTTATTATGGGAATGATGATAGCGATAATATGATCAGATGTCGACAACTTGAGACATTACGAGTGGTGGATGTGTGATCCCGATCTTGCGAATTATATATCTCTCCTCACTTATTACTCACTTTCCACCAAAAGATACATATTTTCTGCTGCTTCTGGTTTTAGATGATCATCACCTGGACTAACTCAATCATAAACAGAAAGAAAATTAAGATGAAGCAGATGTTCTCATAGTATGTCACCACCGCACACCACCTCACCACTCCACTACGTCGCATCACATCTCATCTCACCACTCACCGTCACCACACCACGAGAAAAAAAATTATTTCGTTCTATCCATATGAAATGGAGGATACGGATTTCGTAATGTTAAAGTCAAACCTGAAAATCTCTATTATTTACGGATGATTATTTTTAGATTTTTCAGTCGTGCCACCGAAGATTCATGTGGATTTTAAAAGTTATTCGCTAAAAAAAATAAAATACTTTTATGCTTGTTATTTCTTTATTTTGCCTGATTAATTTTTATATATTTTTTCGCAACAGAGCTAAACAATGTGTCATGATGTCATCTTTTGGAAAGGTACGGGGGTAATGAATAGCATGTGTGCGGCCTCTTGGTCTAAATTTTATTATTTGGAAGAAAGAAAGGAAAAGAAGAGAGATGTGCCAGATGGTTTTACTTTTTATCCTTCCTTCTTCTTTAGGTTTGTATGCATGGGAAATGGTGATGAATTAAATTACGAAGTATCTTTTCTAAAAAAAATATGATCGAAGACAACAACTGCATCTGCAGTCGCATATTTAGGTATCTGATTGTATTGAAACGACTGACATTACATATTGAAGTGTGTGTTGGAAATCAAAATTGTTTTAATTTAGAATGCTGGATCTCACAAGGGCATCATGCATTTCGAGCCTACAGAGTAGATTTTTAGAAATTGAATTCTTGTGATCTATTTTCAATTTAGTTTTTTTTTTTGGGGGGGGGGGAGAGAAAGGGTACTAGCAATGTCAATACCACAACCACGCCATATATCATTGTCATCACCATGATCCGTGATTGCTCTTCTTTAACATGCATAAGAAATTGAAATTGAGAAAAAATTTGCATAATAGAATACAATCCGTTATCGTCGAGTTCACATGCATCTTTGGCAATAAGTTCATCTTATTACATGTGAGTACAGTAGATCAACGGGAAAATCAAACATGGTAACTCTAAGCCCCGTCACAATAATATGAGGGCAAGCAAAATACGCGATTTTCGTAGACTCTCTTCAGAGTCACGTTGAGATTTTTCTTTCATTAGATACCTTTAAGTACACGCTTTCTTATGTACCCAGCTCAATTTAATACGACCGGTATTTCTGAAAATATACGCAGTATAAGAATTTTTAATGTTTCATAAATATGAGGGCAAAATGCATTTCATAAATCAGGCTTCAGTTCTTATCGATTTGCTTGATATCCGTGATTCCAAAAACTGCGTACATTTTTTAAACTGAAGTAAAACCTTCCGAAAACGGCCCTATCAGGGTCGATGAAGGTGCTAGTGGCACGCCAAACACAAGTAGATCCAGACAAGTTGATGCAATTTATTTTTTCAAGGAAATAATATTATTGATGCAAATTACGATCAGTAAAATTCATGTGGCCTGTTTCATGAAGATTCTACCGTAAAACTAAGAACGTAAAAACCAAAAAATGTTCAATCCATCACGATCCTGACAGATATTGTGGAATTTTCTGATGGAGAAATTTGGTCCTAGTTACAAACTTAGGTATCTTCATCGTCGGTTTAACCGTCGTTTTCCCGGAAATTCTAATATTCTGTTCATCTCAATGCGTGTTTGGCTTATCTTTTACCATGAAAAACCAAGAATTTGTTGGACTGCCCGTAGTCCTTGAATAAAATAATGTCGTTTTAGGTGAAGCAAAAATGAAGGCCAGAGAAAGTTCGTGGGATTTTTTTACGCTTTAACGATCATCCAAAATAACAAAAAGAGGTCCAGCCAAACCAAAAACTGGGTCCTTTGTTTGTATGTATCATGATTTGAAAAGAAAATTAACAATTATCATTGGTACATAAAAATTTAAAACATTCATGGAATTCTGCTGGAATACGATTTTGTTTTAGAAAAGATATGACGTAAACTGGTAACTATTCCCGTTAAACCCGATGTTTTTTCAGGTTTATTCGTTTATTGTGGTGTGCTATAAAATCATTTTGACGATCACAGTGGAAGTATTTGATAGTCAACTCAAGTTTACGAGAGGATTATGGAGCGACTCATTCGTCCACCCTCAAACAAAATTATATGTAGTTGAAAAAAACTCCGTTTAATCCTATTTTACTGGCTTATCTAAGGAAAATCTAGTAGATTGATTACGGGGCAACGTGGGGCAACAAGAATTTGTTGGGAAAACGGCATGGCTTGCGGTATAGCTATGAAGATTGGAGTTTTCATGCGATTTTGTATACCTGGTGCTAATTCCCGATTAAAGCTAGTTGCAAGATTATTGAAAAATATCAGTAGTGATCATTGAAAGTTCACAAAACAAGGTAGATTTAATTTGGGATTCATATAGCTCCAGATGCAAAAAAAATTCTTTGAATTTAAATGATGCATGCAAATTGCCCTCATATTTTTGCAACATTAGATTTCTAAAAAACTGGCATTTCTGTATCGACAAATCTTTGATTGATCCAGAAATGATGTAATAATGGAATGACTTCACCGAGAAACTAATTACCATTAAAGTTAAGTTTATAGTGTCCTTTAAAATCTTGTTCTTCAACACTTTGTCTTGCCCTCATATTTTTGTGACGCACCTTAATGATGCATTTTATCACTTTTCTCGACGGGACAATCTGTCGTCTGTTATTTATACGACAGGTCTGGGACAGTTAGTTTTGTGTGAACGTGAACGATGATAGAATGTACTTGATTTTGATATTTTTATTTTGGATTACCTTTGTAGATTTACTCCCAGGGGAGTACCATAAGTCTGGGAATAAGGAATTTGATATGATTTTAGCTTTTACCTGTGTATTTCTTTACATTGTCATCCATTTTGTGTCGGTCCCCGTATGAGTTTTTTGGAATGAATTCAGTGTGCCCCAAGAAAAAGATTTAAATCATGCATAACATAAACCCCACACCGATGACAAAAAACACAATTACCTCTGGAATCAGCTTCCATATAATATTGGCATTGATTCCACGAGTTAGAAAAACGCGACTTTCTTGGTTAAAGTTTGCATTCAATTTTTCATTTCAAACAAATCTTTAAGTAAAGAGGTGAAATGGAAGTTGTCTCTGCGTCAATCAAAAGTAGATCATGAGAAGGGCAGAGAAATGAAACGTTGGGATGAAGGATCATGATGTGCATTGCGAATCCACTTCAAGTTCTTAATTCTTGATCTTGACACAGGTGAGACCATAAAGAATGACTTTCTATTAGACTTCAAACAAACGGCATTACAAAAGTGATAGTGATTGCAAAGCTCGCTGTGGGTTAAACTGAATCCAAGCCAAATATAAAAAAACGAATGCTACAACATACTTGAACTGAAGTTGAGATAAGTAATGTCTTCCAGATTTCCAACTCATTTTCAAAAGTTTAAATTTGAAATCGTAACGTTTTTACGTCCCCCTGTGTTTTGTCTACCCCCACTCACTCCTCCTGAATCAATTTTAAATAGATACATATTTCAAAAGGTGAATTCCTATTCTCGCCATTCGATTCTTTGGACCAAATGTGTGCATTTCAAATGTTTTGCAACGGCAACGGAGGCAGAAAACCACGCAAAGTTAGAAGTGACGACGACGACGGTCACAGCGGTGCCATATGCTCCTTAACATTCTCTCCCGCACAGCCGTTGCCGTTACCCTCGCCTTCTCCATTCTGAGATTCTTTTTGTTCAAAGTCACATTGGCTTTATGCCATTCACAGTTTAAGTTTGTAATGCCGGTAAGAATTGTGGAGAAGAGCTAGGCTGGTGCAGTGCTTCAAACAATATGGTTCCTTCCTCCAATATAAAAATTAAATACAGTAAAAACGCAGCCAAAAAATGAATTTCTTGCAGAAGAAGCAGAAGGGACAACAGGAGCAATCTGTCGCTTTGAGCTTTACTGCCTCTCTTCCTTACTTTTTTTTTTGGTCGGTCGGTTGGTCGTCAAAAAAGGAAAAGAAAGAAGGCAGAAAGCAGAAAACAAGAGGGAAAAAGTACAACGCGATATATTGTGGCATTGCATGACTTTGGCTTGTGCCACTCTAGTCGAGTCCGCGATGACGATATCCCATCAGGAACACTCACTCTCCCCTCTCTGTTTCCAATAGACCTTGCGTCTTCAGAGAGCAGTCAACTGCAGAAGAAGAGACGTTAAAATAAAAGAAAGTGAATGAGTGAGGAGCAGGAGCACATGCAAGCCCGCCAGAGAAAAAAATATGTTCTTTTCCTTGTGAAAAAAAATCGGGTAAATAAAATGCTGGCTCGCTTGTCTAAACAAAAAGAGGTAACATCAGGTTCAGCATGAAGACAGAATGACGACAACAAAATGGAACTTGGGTCCAAATCCCATTTTTCCTAGCTTTACTTATTACCCCGAAAATACAAGTACATTTTTAATAGTTTGTCACATGCACTGCCACGTTACTGGCGGCTTGCAGAAATTTCTTCTCCCTCTGCAATGGTGCAATTCAAAACAAGAATATCCAAGCCAAAGAGTCACACTCAAAATTATATAAACCGGAAGGAAAAGCCCATTTCTACATTGGAAATCTGTCCGGGAAAGATGTTGTTGCGAGCAATAATGTGCAGGAGGTGAGCAACATGAGCCATGAGCACGCAAAAAGAATGAAGAATGGAAAGGAAAAGAAGGAATGTTGAAGACATAAAGACAACCGACCCCTCAATAATTTTACCGGTAACAACTGGTCCAGCATTTTCCATCATTCATTTTTAAAATGTGAATGAATGTGTCATGCCATTTTTCTGTCCTTCAAGAGAAGAACAAGAAGAAGAAACTCTCACTTTTACTACGTTTTTTTCTTCCGGTTTTTCTCTTGTGCGGAAGAACTTTAGAAAAGAAAAACAAGAACCTTATGGCGGCCATTACGACAAAGCATAGCACACAAGCAATGCGATTAATACAACAACAGCTTCCTCCATATTTCAGTTTCCCCATAAAATATGTCAAACAAGATGAGTACGCCAAAGCCAAAGAAGAAAAGAGTTATGTTTGGTACAGTTGGCCAAACTCAAGAAGTAAGAAAACATTTGTCAATTTTTCATATTATATGCTTTTCTCTTGAATAATTAATCAGATCTAAACGAAAATCTGACCTGGGATGGGAACAGCTGCATGAAATCCAAAACACATAACTTATATGCGTCTAGAATACATTGCTTTATGATGCATGCTCCATTCATGGTTGGATATAAAGTTATTAAAATTACTCAAACAATTTCTTTCTTTCTAATTAATTAATTTTGTTTCTTTACTTTCATGGTTTGAAATGTGCATGAAAATGTGATAAAGTACGGTGCAACAGAAAATCTTGAATGTATTGGTAGTATTAGCGCTGTACATAAAAATAATACTTGTATCTATTGAAATGTTCCCCTTGTACTACGCTACACTGGTTTCGAACATGAATCCTGAATCAGGGCTACAGGATTAACAAAAAAATAAGCATGCTTCCAAGTTACAGTATTTAAAGATGTATGGTGCACGGTACAGGGAATTTCCAGCCAGTTCCATACATACCATGCGGCTGCTCTTTTCACTCGAAAATTTTTTATAGCGCAGCTGCTGCCCTGAAACATTTAACACCTGAACCAGTTCCCAAGAAAAATCCAAATGTGCATTAATTTATTACTTTCCAAAATTAGTTCGTAGATGATAACGACTTTAACAGGAATACATAACATAATGACAAACTTTAGTCGTCGGAATTAGTGTTCCTAAACTGAAGCACGTAACGAATTCAAAGATTCAGACTTTTATGGACGCCTCTGCATCTGTCACAAATGAGAATTGACTAAATCTATTTTTTCATGTAATACAGGTGCAAAGGCTCAGATAACCTGAATGTTACATTTAAATGAAATATGAGAAATTATGTTTCTGTATCCAGCCATTAATGTTCAGGTGCTCTTAAAAACTTGATAGATAAGTACATGTGCCATTGTACATTTTGTCAGTTGTGACGTATATGAATGTGTTCCTAATTCGAAGAAATTTAACGAGACAAGCAAGATTTCAAGTTGGAAATTATTGAGACGCTTTAGGTAAGCAAGAGAAAAATATGATGAAAATCATTCAAAATAGAAAAGGATTGGTACTTTATATGAATAATGACTATTCTAAATATACGAACATTTCATTTTCTTACCTTTGCCTATGCAGGACCAGATTGCAAAACACGATCAAATTTTTCAACAACAAATGCAACTTTTATTCAACGTATTTCAGTACATTGTATTGAGTATTGGATTTGTATAATTAAAATATTCTCATCAATATCGCGAGTTTTTCAAATTTTATATTAAATTTTCAAATCTTACGATCTGGAAATCTTACGATACATAATGTACAACAACAGTTTCCGCTGTTTTCACAAATTCTTCTGCACACAAGTGCAGTTTAACGTATGTTGTAAATCAATAACAAGTTGATTTACAATAGGTACTGAGATTACAGTCTATGAAATCACCAAATCAATTTTAAACACAAAAACTTATATCGGAAAGTTGGTTGTTCTCATTAGACTTGAATTTTTTAAACGGGGAAGCGAGTCATGTAGAACCACATGTACAACGACTGAATTAAAAAGAGCCAAAGATTGCAGCTGGAACGGTGGATAGTTTTGCTCAGAAAACCTTACTTTCCTCCTCCAATTGAACTGTGTGTCTTCGACGAGTCTTCCCATGCAACTGACACAAGCCGGAGCCCGCTCCTTTCCTTTTCTCTTTTCTGTGCCGCTCATTCCATCTGATTGTGGGCTCTCTGCATTCAGACTTTCTCCTGTTTCCCTTAATATAATGTGCCCTCACTTTATCCAGGTTTGCCGAAATTTTTACGATGAGAGAGCTTGTACATTTTTTTTCTCTTTCCCACATGCCACCATCATAATCATCACTATCAAGCCTAGGAAATTTTTACTGAGAAAGGTGAATTTAAATCCCTTATCTATTACTTTCTCTAACCCATGCTTTGAAAAGAAAAAATACAAAAAATTTCTTTCCTCCAATAAGGCTTTTCTTAAACGAGGCTAACATCACCTCTCCTCTCTTCTGTTGTCGTCATCTTTAAATCCTCATTTGATTCTACGACGCATCATCCTCCATCCAACCCCTAAAAACAATGTATGCCTAAAAAGATAAAAAGAAAAACGTTGCATTTGATGCTTCCACTATGGTAAGCATTATTCTACCTTACAGAAAAAAATTGGTTTGAAAGAGACAAGGAACATTTAATAAAATGATAGCCTACAGCTAGGTAATACAATTACGATGATGATAAAGCATAGCAAGTTGATGACGGACCACCAGCAGCCATGTCATAACTATAACCATCACTCCATCACGCTCATTCCATTCTTTTTCCCATCATCATATCATCCTTCCCAAACCAAAGAAGTATAAATAAAAATTACCTCTCTACAAGTTCAAAAAATGAATACGGCAGCTACGACAGCTCGAGTTTTCTTTGCTGCACAAAGATTACGACAAAAAGGATCTTCTTTCACTCGTCAAAGTGTTCTTCTCTTTTTTCTGGTGGATTGTGGATTGCTTTTTCTGACAGGTTTTCATCGTTGTGCTCATCTAATAGTTTTCTCACCCTCGAACAGCTCTCCTCCAGCAGCACACTTTCGTCTTCTCATTCCAACTTCCAAGTATTTTTTTCTCACATCAGGATCACCCCTTACCGTCTCAATAGAATAGAGCTGAAGAAGGAAAAAAACAACAGAAAAGCACTTCTTTGTTTCTTGTTTTCTCTGGAATTCCTTCCTTTTGTTCAACCCATCTTCTTTTACGTGTGGCCGTGGGAATCTCAAACAAATGGGTAATTTCACGGGAGAGAAAAATCGTCAGCGACAAGGATGTTGCCTACCATCATCATTTCACATTCACAAATATATATACATACATATTCCATTCCTTCAGCATGCATCATCATCTGCTTACATGTGGATTGTCTTCACATACATAGGCACCCATGTGCTTTCTTTCGCTTTCTCAAATTTTTTCTTCTTGTTTTCACTTTGTATTTCTCATGGAGAAGTAATCATCCTTCTGCTGCTGGTATGTATGATGGTGACGACAGTAGTGATGATGGTAAATGTGAATGGTGACGGTGCAAAAAAGAAGGGAGTCGTCCACGCGGAAGTGATCTCACAGAGTGAAACAGAAAAGGATGATGGGATAGCTCAGTTCAGTTATTTTTCTTCACTCCAGTCCTTAATCCTTTTTTTTTGTTGAGAGAAATGTAAAGATTCTCGTTTTCCCATTTGCCCTTTTCCTCCTCCACGTTTTAAGTTCCTTTTGCTCAGGGCTCAGAGATAACATGCATTTTTGGAGAATTGTTTAGTTTGAACTGGAAGAAGAGGCGGATGATGATGGCAAAATATCTGGGAGTTATGCGAGCCCCCTTTTCTGTTTCTTCTAACCATTCTCACATTTTCCATATTTTTTTCTCATTGTGTTTACGTACCAAATTTTTACAGCTTGTCTGCACCACTCGTCTCAATGAAAACAATATCATTTCCCATTAAGAGCACTTGGCCTACATGACGTTCGACAAGCTCATACTTTTTGGTGTGTGCAACCACCATAAAACCGAAACTGTCCTCGTACGGCGTTTTGAATACCGTGAGACTTTTCTTTTTTAGCGATGTTCTCGTGATAGAATGCTTTCCCTGGGGTTGGAGTAGAAGTACTTGCTGGCAGTGGATGGTGGGAACTGAACGAGATGCTGCAGATGAAGTTGATGATGAGGAAGAGGTTGATGGCTCAGCAGAAGCAACGAGTCTTCTTTGATGGCACTCTATAATATCTGGTCTTTCTCCTGAATTCCTCTTTGTTCTTGTAATGGGGACTCTTCTCATGGGATCTTTCTCTGCTTGATGAATATCGTCGTACAAATTTAATCTTTCCAGACCTGTACGACATATGTTAAGTGGGTCCATGTCACCCACGTAAATAGTTTTGCTTTTAGTGGTCATCCCGGATGATGTAACATTCCCAGTGCTGGTTCTTCTCTTTGAATTTCTTAAATTGATGTTTGGAGCAGAAGCAGAGGAACCAGTCCCCGTTCCTTTCTTTCCATCATTTAGACGCAAGTAATTTTTGAGTCTCGTAAAGAGGAAAGAAATAGCTTGCTCCTTTTTCTTAAAATCGTCTACTTCTTCCTCTTTATTGCTTTTTGTGCAAGCCTCGCTCTCTTCAGAAACTTTATCACTTTCGATGGCGTCGCCCATGATTGGAAACTTAATAACCCTTTTCCTAACGAACTGTTCATCTACATCTCTCAAGGCAATGTTCCAATGTTTGTCGAAAGCTTCAACAAACCCTGTCAAATATCCTCGAAAACCTTTATCGTTTCTTGTCCAAATTTTAATACGACACTTTTCGCTCATTACTCGTTTCAGAACTGAAAGAGGTCCAGTCACAGTATCCATTAAAGTTAGGGTGTTTGGATGTTCTCTACGAGGTCGAAACACCGGAAGTTGATGCGGAAGAAAACGACGGCCTGGGATTGGAAACTCCACAGATGAAGACAATGATAGTGATGCTGTTGATGTTGACGGGTTCACCTTTGTATCATCTTCCTTCGTTTTTTTTTCAATATCTGCTGGCGTTATTTTCTTCAACGGGGCCACATCCTTCCGTGGAGATTTATCAAAAACCTCCACCGCCTTTGAATATTGATGCAAGTTTAGGTACGTCTTGGCGTCCTTCTCCAGCACAGAAATCGATTCCGATGACTGGCATTTCAAGGCAAGAAATGGGTTGAATTGAGGAGAACTGAAGTCAAGCAAAGACTTGGCAGTTGCATTGAGCTCGCCTTCAGATGATGGTGAACCTTCCTCCTCTGAGGATGACCACAAGACATACTCGTCCACTGGAGACTCGTTGCCACGATTGGAGGCAGTGGGCGGTTGATTAGTGGACTCATCCTTCTTTTCACTTACATTTTTCGGAGGTTCACCATCGCCATTACTCATTCTACATGTAAAAAAAAGTAGAAATCGTTTAATTTGTAATCTTTTAGTCAGATTTTATATTTTTCTTACCTGTCTACTTTTAATTTAAAAATGGGGTCTTTAGTTATATCTGTTTACTGGAAGCACACAAGACAAGTATGCTTTGAGAAACATCAACAACCGGATCCAGCTGCCGCCTTAAAGTTTAATTTTTTTGGTCAAATAAGAGAATTTTGGGTAGCTGCTTCGTTTAGGTCTTCATGATCAGTTCAGTTCAGCCTTTGTTCAATAAAATGTTCCTTGTTCATTCGTGCCAACGTGCCTCATTCTCATCTCATGCATTCCTTTCCTTTCATCTACCTTGAATTTACTAAAGGCTTTGGTTCTCCTTCTCCTGTCGGAATCGGGGAAGTACAATTGTTGTGGAAGATTACATTAAAATGTAGGCACACTTACGAAAATACAATATTTCAGCAATTAGTAAATATTAGTAATTAATAGTCAATCGCTAATGCAATAGGAATGGAGACCATATAATAAGTAGATGCTACGCAATTGTTGAAATAATTTTGATATGCCATGCTCATATTGCTAATGTCACGAGTAATACAATTAGAGATTACAGACAAGAACGTCGAATGATGACCTTAATTCATTCCCGTTTTGCTCATTTATTCTTTTTGTTATGATTAGGAAGAGTAATGAGTATGAATACCTAGACCTAGAGTGATGTTTTGACATAACATATTTCAGTAAAAATATCGGTTTACTTATGAAATTGATACAAAAATCGCCAAAAAATGGCGCAGCATAAATCGTTTGTAGATTATTATGCGTCATCATACCACTAGCAGTATGACAAACAATTATTAGGATCATATAAATTCAGTGAATGCACTTGCTTTAATTCAGCTAATGAGACAGCCGTTCGACATTATACCATCTTTTAAGCGTACAGATCATTCAATGACAAAATGCCTGTAATCTAAAGAGTGCTAAAATACCGCTCTATATGCTACGAAGTGGTACGTTTTTTCCACAGAGCATAAGTATTTGCTTTGAATTTTTGTACGAAATACCTTGACTTCTGACGAGATACCTTTTGGTTTTCATGAATAATATTAGGACGACAGAAGTGGTCTAGTGATCAGTAAAGCTTTGTCTTCAGACCTATCCAGTTTAGTTCTTTGTAGAGATTTGCCAACCATTGCAAGCTTATCAGTTCCCTTGAATATAGAGTTACTGCGTAGACAAATTACAGAAAAGGAAAAGTTCGAAATGAAGAAGTATAACAATAAACTGGTTTTGTTCGTGGGAGATTTATTTGTGGCTACTACAATTATTTCAGTTTTAACATTAGCTCCGTCTTGTGAAGCTACTCGATTCAGGTTTTTACATAATTTTATCCAAATATTAATGTCAAAGCAAAATTCATGTCAGTAATTAGCATATAAGTACTAAGCAGTAATTTTTTTCATGAATTTAGACGCTCATGTCCCGCAAGTTATCCACGACAAGTAGCATTTAATGATACAGGGCATTGTTACACGGTGGGAAGTCCGGGCCCATGTCCAAAGATGATGGTAGTGGCTTCCGATCCACATAGCCCCAATAATGGAATTTGTCGATGCAAATCTTTGGGTTCCAGTTGTTTTGGTAGACCAATTTTGCAATGGGATGATCGATGCTATTTTGAGTTCAGTCAGGTAAGATAACCTATACAACATTTGACTATTTGAATTACTTTTTACCTCATAGCAAATTGTATACGCAGATTCATCAAATTTTAAATTCAGTCAGTTGTGGTGAACGTATTCACCCAAAAATAATTTTTAATTTGAAATTTTATAATACAATTATTTAAAAGGCTCAATTAATTTTTGGTCACCACAAAACACGGTTTTCATATCAAAATTAGCTAATAATCATTTTCATATCAAACGCTTGCCACTCAGAACAAAGAGCTTGTCTTTTATTCGTGAGAAGCATTCACTTTCTGTCTGGGCTTTTCCCATATTAATCCCAAATCCTCTCTAAAGTTGGGAATTTCTATATGTCATTTTCTCACAGTAAATTTACAATCCTTTTTAACAAAGAGACAAGTACTTCTTTGCATTTACATGTTGTGCTCCCCAAAAATCACCTAGTGTTGTACGCGTAATGTTTTTGGGGTGACAGAATGATTCATTTATCATTTCTTCATCCCGCAGGGACCATGCCGGAAAGGCCACTGGTTGGTACGTGGCAAGCGTGGTTCACCCATATGCCAAAAGAGTCCTTGCCATTCAACGGAAAATCAGCGTCTCCTTCTTCGCGATGAAATTCCGAGGAAGAACTTTTACTTCACCCTGCCAAATAGTCTGGAATGCCACAAAACTGGGACGCAAGCCTTTTGTGAAGCTGGAAAAACGGTTTACTTTTTAGGAAGTCACCCAGATCCAAAATGCATTGATTATGAGCCTTGGGATTGCGATCTGTATCCTGGAGCTAACTCTTACGAATTCCTGACATTACGCCAAGGTCAAGGTGACTCTAAAACGAAGCATGGATTTGGAGTTCCATATGATGGCATTTAATTAGGTAGGTATGCATATGACTGTAAGCGTTTTAATTTCTTTCCTAGAATTACAAGACATTTTTTGTCTGTCAGGTTTAAGGAGAAAAAGTCCGCAAAAACGGAAAGATTAAAATTAGTCATAGCTTCAATTCTCACAGTCGCCTTCCTTTGCTTTAAGGAAAACACGAAGCAGAACAATAATTATTGCAATTTAAGCGATTTATCGTGACAGTTGTATTATAGTGGAACAACCTTTCAGGTGATAATTCCTTCTTTGTGTGCATTTAGGTGGAAAGGATGTCATGAAATCGTGACTAAAGAATCTTTATCCGCATTTCATCTGTGTATAAAAAAGTACGAATGTATTCACTAAATATGTAATCATTTGTTTTTGCTCGACAAAAAGGAGGATTTTCATTTCATTTGCGGGTATCATTTCTCATTGAAGTTAATCGGATCTTAATGAAGCAATTCATTTGATGATGTTGCAGAATTTAATATTAAACTTAATATAGATTGCAATGGACTTTATTATGTCATTTAAGTTTTTTTTGGTAAAATCATCCTTGTGTTTTTGGAGATAGGAATACAAAATCGTGTGTGAGATTTACAGATAAAGATAGGCACGATTCAATTAGGTAAACGTTTAACTGCACTGCATAGCATGAAATGATGACTCCGGTTCCAATACATAGTAAAGTTCACGAGAAATAACAAAAAAATCTGTTCCATTATATATTGCTTTCATATTCTCAAAATGTGCGTTTACGAAATAATAACTATTGTTCTACGAAATGCTATTCCGCGCACATTCCATTGCACTGTATTAAAATGTACGACAGCGAATTATGTTTTCAGTGTGGCAGTATTATATTTTCAGGGGCTTTTGGTGACTAAAAAAGGTTTAGATAAGTTTGGTTAAATGAATCCGACCATGTACATCGTATAATGAATAATGAAAAATAATAAGTTAAGCGTACAAATAAACTATTTATAAATAAACGAATTGTATTGCTACTACTTCAAAATAAAGAGTTTGTTTAGTTAAAATTAAAATTATTTCAACGCTTTTACTCCACTCATTGTAAAACTACCGCTCACCTGAATTAATTTATTTCATAAAGAAAACTTTTAACCATTTATTGATGTATATCGCTTACTCACATTACTATTACATTGCATACAGTAGTAACTTACACTCAAAGAATGCCTGAGATGTACCTGAGATGAGAAAGTAATATGAAATTCGTGAAGTAATCTACTTGAACATGTAAGTATTTACGAGGATTGAATTTATCTCTTTTTATCAACTTTAACTTTCATGCGCTTTTTTTCAGTCAGTTCAACCCCTTTCCTTTTCTCTTGACTGCTGAAGGAAGAGACCAACGAATTCATGTTCCAAAATCTTGGATTATTAGAAAAATTAGAAATGCTTGCTGCCTTAAAATTTTAAAGATAAGTATATATATAGAAGAAACTACGTAATGAGGGACAGAACCGAGTTGAGTTGGACTTAAAAGCAAGCAAGTCGAACCGGTTTTTTGCTAATGAAAAATTGAATCTGTGGTTCCATAACTTAATTGTGAGTACCCATCTTTATTCCACCTCAATTTTTGGTCAGATCCAGAAAGAAGTCCAGTGTCAGGACTAAGAGATGTCTTCGCAGGGCTGAAAGTCTTATATTTGGTGGAACTTGATCCACTACTCTCAAAACTTCTGTAAAGTTCATCTGTGGTGGTTTCATCGTCATCATTAGTAGATACATCCCCTTGGACCTTCTTACCTCCAAAATTCAAATCTGCTTTTAAGAAATCTTCCTCGGTGACGGGAAGTGCGCACGACGTATTGCCCTCGTCGGGCTGACTTTTCCCCTCGTTTACCAAATCGATTTGTGACGCCAGAGACGCCAACGTGAAATCAAAGTTTTTGCACAGGTGTAATAGAGAAATTGCTGTAAGAACAATAAGAAATCCGCAAGTCAATCCTATCCAATCCTTCACAGGCAAATATGCAGTCAGATTTAATTTTTAAAAAGTTACCTAAAGACATCTTAAAAATTGTATGAAGTATTGTAATGGTTGAACATATCTGTTTGTATTCTCATTTCCTACCTTGTTTAAAAAATTCATCTGAACTGATATGCAGACGATTAGAGACAACAAGCAGAACCAAGTTAACCAATTTCCCAACTCATCGGCTACACCAGATACGGTTTGTTTTAAGGCAAGACCTAGTCCTTTCACAGCCATAACACTTAACGATCCAATGAGGCTGCAAACCTGAGTCAAATTATAGAAAAAATTATTTAATACAACGTCCTTTCCGTTCACAAAAAATGCAAAAAAAAGTAGCTAAACATAGACACACCCCAATCCAAATGAGTAATGTATACGTGGAAGTCTCTGAAACATGAAAAGGAGATCTTTTAAAAATTTAAATCTACAATTTCTATCTTTTAACTTTGAAATAAGTTCAAATATGTATCTACCTTGAAGCCTTGGACGATAGTGGTAAATGAGTATTAAGCTCAAAACTATGGTAAAGAGGACATATATAACGAAAATGAAGTTTGTCAACTTCATCTCCAAGTCATCCATACTCTCAATATCCTTTTCCATTGGAGCATGAATAACTATAATGGTGGATCCAATTGCGCATAAAAAGCATCCTACCTTTAATAAAAATACGAAAAAACAATTAACCTTTCCCTAGTGAATAACAATGTTTCGATGAGATGGGATGATACGAACCTTTCCTAAGAAATTTAATCGCTCATGCAGGTACTTTGAAGATAAAATGGCAGTTACGAGAACGCTAAGGACCCCCAACGTAGAGACTAGGGAAGCTGGAGCAAACGTATACGCCATAAAGTTGGCTGCTTCACCTACTCCCACTATAATTAAAAATTGAATTTTATTTTTGGCAGAAATGGACTATATTCTTCTTAATTAAAATAATTGAGACTCGCAAATATAGTAATTTCAAATGACTTACTAGATAACAGTCCACACCACCACAGGAAATCCTTGAGATATCCATAACCTCCTTGATTTGCTCTCTTTCCGGCTTTGCTCAGTTTTATCAGCGCTTTCTTTTTAATAATGAAACTTAATCCAATGAAAATACTCGAGGATATAGAGAGAGCAACACCGACCCAGAATTCGACCAAATCTGAACGCACCATTGTGTCAGCATCCAAGTATTCTTCAGTGCTGCCGTAGCTAATGTTGTCTATCACTTCGGATTCAAAAATTTGGGTCGTTCTATTCCAACCCATGGTCATAGTAATATTCGTGCTGTTTTCAAAATTTAAATTTCCCACCAAAGTGTACGCAGGAATGACATTAGTAGTTGTATTCAAATTACCACTTGTCACTGAATAGGTAACGTTTTCAGAGGGAAACTCCGAAGTGGTGGAGAAACCTGAACCCGTTGTTTTGTCAGGCCAACTTTCGTCCATGATTCCTCCAAATTAGAAATCATTGATTTCTTTAGAAATTGAAATTATTATTGCTGTTTGAAATGGTTTAAAGTTTATATCACATATCTGAATCTCAACTGCACATTATCATAATCCGACCAAGGTTATGTATTTCAATGTACAAGACAGATTTGTAATATTGTAATGGTCTGCGTGAACTACAATAATCTCTAATGACTCATTCATTTCTGTTTGATTTCATTTTTTATCCGTCATTACATCCATACTAGTAATAGTCATGATGTAAACGGATTTATGTTTCAAATGTCTGAAGGTGAGAGTGAGAGGAATAGATGGATGCTCTTCTTCATTTTTTAGTTATATTTTGCGAGGATACCACCACCAATGCATGTGTTGATTGAAACCGATCTTTTTACCTTTAATTTAATGTTTGATAAGAGATGAGATAATGACAGCTCATAAGTTATGTGCCGATTTTTACTAATGCATATTAACTCAAAGATAATATGTATACCCTCTGATATCATATCATCCATACCTTGGGGCGCATGTCGTTCATGCGGATGGATGCTTCATGTGTTTTCTAGATAAGATTAAAAGGACAACTTACTTACCTGACAAAACAAAAGCATGTCTTGTGACAGGCACGCTTACATAAAAATCCCATACATATTAGCTTTTTGGGATATGAATTTCGGACCAGAATTACGATAACATGATATATTAAACAATGAATTTCCTAATATTCACTTAGTTTATTCATGGTTTTGGGTAAACAGATTAGTATTCAGTTTTCAAAAAATTTAGGCATCAGAATTTCAGCTCATCAGAAAAATAGGAAGCGAATTGCGTGCACAGCAAATGAAAACAATTGATTTTCTTGCGGCTAAAACGGATGAGGCTATAACCGGTTTTTTTTTGCTCTATGAAGCGCAATCGGCGAAAGAATTTTAGCTAGTAGAATAACTGTACGCAGATTAAAATTCAAAGGGCTTTCTCTAGAATACCATTCTCGTCATTAGTAATCACCGTAGATGAAGCAGTAACAACAATAAATCTTAATTG
Source organism: Seira musarum (assembly GCA_027743895.1). Taxonomy (NCBI): domain Eukaryota; kingdom Metazoa; phylum Arthropoda; class Collembola; order Entomobryomorpha; family Entomobryidae; genus Seira; species Seira musarum. The sequence goes on from JAHZMX010003923.1 coordinate 18,960, forward strand.
TGCGGTACATTATATTCATACACGATATCATTCTGATGCAGTAAACTTGTCATCTCATTTTTTATGTGTGTGATGAAGCACAATAATTTTTAGCCTTTAATCAAGTTATTTCAATCACGCTGTGCCACCTTTTGGCATTTCACTGGCATATTATGCGTCTTGATGAGGATAATCAAGAAATTATAAAAAGGTCTCCCTATATTACATCAACGCGTTGAAATGCAAGACATGAATGAACAAGTAATAATAAATGTACATGCATATAGGCATACCCATTTTATGGTTCTACAAATATAACTAGATCAGATTGGTGGATATATTTATAATAACTGATGATTTTTTAAGATAAAGACAAAAATGCCATTTGAATATTTGGCGCAAGAAGCAAACGACTTCCGTCCTTCCGGCACTTGCTTTACAAGAAAGGCAAGGAGCCATACCCCTTTTGCCATGCCATTCCACTTCCGGTTACATAACATACAATGCCAAGGTAGAATGCTATGCAATTTTATTTTCTAGGAATGTGTTATGAGAGACTGTCGGAGAGGGTCCTCCAATCCATGATAATTACTAAGTAGAAACAATGCTAGAAATATTTGCAACGACTTTTTATAACAGTTTTTTCATTCCATCTCAAGAGGTAACACATTCGACATCACGAGTTATAAAGTGTGACCTAAAGTTCAGAGTCAAACTTTAATGGTCTGAAAATGGCGGAAGTCGACAAAAAACAACGGGACAGAATTTTTACATTGAAAACTACGTTACTTATTGTGGCAGTATTTGTCTGCTGTTTTTATGTCTCTGAGGCAAGGCAGAAGCAAAAAATTAAAAGCACGAGAAATGGATTCATTGGAAGGTATCCAGCAAAGTATCAAAGAAGATCATCGTTTTGTCTTCAGCTTCATCCAACCGGAGGACTGGATGACACCGCCACCCTAAGATTTCATCGGGAGACACAGCGGTGCTACCGTGTCGGTGAAAGGTAATGAAATGACAGCAATATTACACAATATTTTTCCACGTTCACTTCATTTTGATACCATGGTTGTGTAACAACATGCCTTTCCTTCAGAGGACCATGCGGGGAATTAATGGTGTTTACCATAGAAGATGCGACTTTTGGAACGTGCGATTGCAACCAATCTCTTCGTTGCGGACGTCCATTGATTTATTGGCCTGCAACGAATCGCTGCTATTACGCATATGACCAAGGTCCTTGTCGTGAAGGTAAATGGCTCGTATTCGGTTTCGACCTTCATCCAGTTTGTAGAAGGAACACCTGCATCACTCAAGAACTCAGAAGACCATCATTCGAAAATCACTATTGGTTCTCCTACAAGGGCCAATGTTTCAGAACATACACGCAGGGGTATTGTGAGAAGGACCAGATTCTGTTTAATGTGAAGACACATTTCCGACCCACTTGTGTGCGAAATTCGGAATGTTCCTTGGGCGTGGGTGGTGATCCAAAACATGGGTTTATCCAGTCGCTCTCTTGTTTACCAGGACAGAAATTGGATTTTTATGGAAAGTGTAAAAGGGAGTATCAACCCTTGGTTCCAGTAAAAAACCGGACGGATTTAGCGATTCCGGTCACCCAACGCCCTAGTAATTTATATTGTTTGTTTTGTAAGTATTAAAGGCATTAAATGTTAGCATTATAAATTAATTTATGCAACAGTACAAGTTTACATTTTTTAAAAATATTTATATCTCCATTTTATGGAATAAAATCGCCATAATAAACTTTACGATAAATTGCTATTTACCTAGCGTATTATATGATTTCATCAAATTATTTGCCATTATAGTTTACGGTATCTTTGTCTTATCCGAAATAATTTTGCCTTTTACCAAGTAGCATGATAAATGTCATTGAGATCGATAAGAAAAATATCCATGATAAGACTGAGGTAAATATTGATCATCACAACGTACAGAAATTATTATAATGCTTATGTTGTACGCATTTAATTTTGACAATGAGATTATTTTATCTTTAACCATCACAAATTATTATTTGTCTCATTTTCTCGACAAATGGTTTTATATAAACTAAGTCGATCCAGCCAGGGTTTTGTCACCAATACCGGACATTTTTTCAAGTAGCAAAGTACCAAATCGTAATGAAATATGAAATGAAACTGAATTACGAGAAATATTATGAATTTATCATATCAGCCTTGTTGGGAGATTTGCGACAATCAAAATTACGATTTTCTGAGCTATGATGATTGGATTAAGGAGCTTTTTCCTTTGCATTTGCGTCAATATTCAATAATCTGTATGTCAATTTAAAAAAACAAGGCTTTATCCGCTGATAAGATGCATGGGGAGATGGGAATGTAAAACACACGTCATGTAAACGGTATGCACTTTTTCGCTCAAAGATAATCTTTTTTGTTTAATGGTTTCGTAATTAATTTTGGTCTGTCGCTTCATTTATTCTTCATTCTAATTCTGAATTGGACTCCTCGGTCAATCAAGCTCATAAATATACTCATTGAACAAATATTGCCTTTTAAAATATTAATGTTATTGGAAAGTTTTTTATTGTGTTTCACAAAACGGGTTACGCTACAAGTGCATGTAACAAACAGTTTGAATATGGTCTGATTTTGAGAAAAATAAACAATATCCTTTCAAAATGATGTTCGAGGACGACGGAAGTGACGAGGAAACGCTACTTCGTCAGGAGGAGGAATCAAAAAATGTAACTATTGTTTAGAAGTTTTTTTTTAAATAAAAAACCCATTTAAAAATTTTTTTATTTGAAATCGAAAGGTTCAAGCAAAGCCAAATTGGGATCTTTTTGATATCCTACCACCTGACAAAGACTCGGATCTAGATGAAGACAGAACATTTTACAATTTTGTATTGCGAACATTAAAGGTACTTAAGAGAATCTGAAAATAATAATCAAAGGTGATTTAATTTTGGTTAATCCGTTGACTGTATTGTAACAGCTACTCACATACATTGTCACGTTCAGTGTGGTTCTGTTTGCTTCCGTGATCTCAAAGTCTGCAACTGTTTTGATGACATCGCAGCTAAGGAAAAATCAAAGTGTACCCTATTGCAATCGAGATTATGGTAAAATTAAGTGATGCATTTCTCTACTTTTTATTTTGAGTACTTCAAAGTGTAAAATGCTCATAAAGTTGTATGAAAAATACTTTCCAGGACGGCACATGGAATTTCTTTCGCAATCCACATTGGATGAGCGAATCTCATGGGTTTGGGCGATTTACTTTGCATTTATGGTCCCTGAAGTCCTCACTTTTCTCAAGGGATTTCGAATTCTTCTTTTCAAAAGCACCGAAAAGCCTACAAAGATTCAATTCCTTGTGCCTGCAATTTTCGAAGTACGTCTCACATTGCCCCCAATTAGTTTCAAATGTTAAGTATTATATTTATACCATCGACATAATATTAAATGTAGCTTGTATGTATGTATGTATTTCACGGGTGGAATTGCCGATACTCGACAACCCCAGCGTTCAATCCAGAATTGAATTATTACGAACTGCCCGTATC
>JAHZMX010003924.1:0-10815 GCA_027743895.1 Seira musarum
ATTGCACAGAACACAATAAAACGGGTGTATTTTACTGGTTTATTAAATCCTTAACTAATTCTTCAATTAATAAACAAATTGTCTTAAAGACCGACCGGAAAAATATGTTAAACACAAATTAAATCGAAATTATTCTACAATTGATTTTCTTCCCTTGGCTGACCATGCCGTTCTACCTTCTTCTACCAAGTCTGACTGACTACTACACTACTAAAGCTACGACGACAAGTCTACGCCTGTTTTCGTTTTCCCTAGCTACCTAACCTAATGCCGCCATTTGGTCGGCTTCCAGAAAGATCTACATAAAATCTATGGCAGCTAGTGACTGCCCTACACTAAAACTTATACATATAACATATTACATCATTGCCTATCTATTAATACCTAATTCGATGTGATTTGCCTAGTGCAAATACACATTGCCATATACGCCCATGCATTTGACCGGCATCTTTGTATGGTGGTTCCACCGAAACAGAAAAGGTCAAACCCGGAACAAATTACATATTTTAAATTCCCAGAGCGTGCAAATTTTTATGACACAAAAAACAATTTGATTGGGGCAATTTGAGAAATTCACAAAAAAATAGCCTATCCTACACAAATATAATTTTACATATAAAAATGAAATAATAATCCTTGGAGAGTCTTCTCACTCTCCGACATAAGCACTCTGGCTTAAGGACTGAAGTGAAACTGGAAAATTAGCAGAGATGTTGGAGTTAGTTATAATTATATGATTTTCTTGTGTCAGGAGGAAAGCACGTGTTGTCAGCGAACTAAGTAGTTTAAGAAATTAAGCTTTAGTGTGATGGTGTGTGTGTGATATGATGATGCTTATTTAAACCATAAACAACCCCACATGGACTCAACCTAATTACAAAATAAAAAATTGGAAGAAACTAGTAGATTCTTTGCTTTACACAAAGCCTTCCAATCCATCTCTGGTTTTCGTGGTGACGAGGACATGATCTACTTACTAGCGAAAAAACGGTAGCATTAGAGGAGGGAAAAAACTCAATTTTTTAATCTTGTTTGTTCAACAACAAAGGAGACGCTGTGGGACGGACGGATGTAGAGAAAGGAGAATGTTTTCGGTCTGGTTTTTCTAGTGAAACACGAGAAGGAAGAAGAGGAGGACACATGTGTAATCATAAAAGTCACGAGGAGAGCACTTCGTTATCCCCGAAAGTAAAAGTTGGGCATGTTTCCCTTGAAAAGAACGAACTTGTCGTATGAATACTGCATTCATTCCTATGTCTGACCATCCAAAACTTTTTATTTCACTTTTGCTTTGTGGCTTTGATCTCCTCTTCTTCTACTTATTTATGGAGTTGACTGTGGGAAATTTACAGAGCCACGAGGAGCGAACCATTCATTTTAGTACTAGTTGCTTTGTTTCTTCATGAAAATAGTTTCAATATAATTCATAGCGAGAAGGTTTACAGAAAAAAGCAGTTTTATATGCACCATGCACATAGTGCTCAACCAGTATCTAAAAATACGACAGGAACTGAAGGGAACGAGTGGTCCATAATTTTTACTTCTCTTATTCTTTTAACAAAAATGGTGCAAGCAAGAATGCGATTTATTGTAATTATTTTAAGTATACCGTTTCAATTTTAAACTACTTTTGCATATTGTATTTTGTGATATCACATTTTCATACCCAACATGATAATCTCTTTGATGCAATTATTTTAATCTTTAGAAATATGTACAAATTTTATGAAAAAAAATACGCAAAAATATTACTTTAACTTACTTTATGCTTCGTCCCACGCAACACTGTATCACTTCATCGATGTGTAAGACGTAAACATCTCCCAGAACGCTCCTTACTTTTAATGAATTTTAATGTCGTTGGGCAGGAAAAAGCGGAGAAAGTCAAAAACAAGCTGTGCACTTTTATTAACCACTGTAAAATCGTGTTCACCTTCGTGTCCAGAATTACATGTTACTGTTTCTGGTCAATTTATTTCTTTTTAGAAAGTCGCATTCTGCACAAGGCAGTTTTAATAGGATTCTATACGTCATTGATGCAGAGCTATGCAGATTGCTGAAACTTTATCATAAGGCTTCTTCGGTGTTGTGCGGCCCCCCGAAAAACGTCATTGAAAAAGATGCTTTTGTGTTTCCTTGATTCCTTTGGATTTCTTTGGGAAAAAATATAAAAAAAGGTCCATCATATCATTTGTCATCATGCTCATTAAAACATCTTTTTCTGGTCTGTCAAAAGTCCTTAGCTTTGGTTTTCCTTCTTTGATTCAAACTTTTTTAATCAGAGCGTGCCATATTTAATTTTCTGAATTTGTTCAACAGGACAAGAGGAAAGTTTTTCCTTATTAGTGAAATTATTCTCAAGCATTTGTTTAACCAATCAGTAAGAATTTGATTTAAAGTTTCTTTCTATCGTTTTCCAGTCTACAAAATTCATTTTCACTTATTTGTCCTTGTGTTGTTTCATCAACATCGGAATCGTAATCAAGCAAGCATTGTTAAACAAAAAAAAATGGATAGGATGGGGATGTAGAAATAGGAAGAGTGAAAACTTTTTTTTCTAAATCTCATTCTGTTTTATAATGTTCTCAGAAACAAACACAAGCTTTCATTTCCTGTTGTTTGTTTTGGTGTTCACATGCATTCCTCGTCCCTTTGTTCTTATTGCTGAAGCCCACAGCTTTCCTCCATTAAAACCAGCAGCGTTGTTCTACTTGAGAATGAAGGTAAAGCACTACTACTCTAGAAATATAATACATACCTATAAATGCTAACAATCTATGCTTTAACAGGGCTCCAATCTGTGCTCATCAGGTCTATCCTTAGTTTTTTTTTGCGAATTCTTATTAGCACCCCTCTTAATAACGACAAGACAAGTTGTAAAATCTACACTCCTCTACAATTTACGCTATGAAAGTTTTGCAGGAGCCAAAACTATATTTATAAGTAATTCAGCAAGGTTATGACTGCAAGCGCTCTTTAAAGAGGAAAAGGATATTTGTAGATATTTTTATACCTTGTGTAATTCATATGCATTAATATTTTGAAGTATTTTTTGCTTCCTATCCACAATTAATGCGATGGTTCTCATTTTTTCGGTTCTTTGGTCTTTCTATTAGTTAAAAAGGAAAAAAAAGTTCGACACAGACATGAGATGTTTCTTCTCTCCGCTTTTGAACCCACCGCAAAGGACTTTGCTGGAGTGCGAAAAGGTTTCTACTAATTCGCTCCCCCGAAAACTTTTTTAATTAGTCCGAAACAAGGAAAAGTGTCTACCAGAAGGTAGTGAGATACTTTGACAATTCGAGCTCAAATTACTTTTAAAAAGATTATGCGGTAATATTGACGTGGACAATGCTAACATCATTACATATATACTTTACCTGGTTTAAAGACAAATATTATTTTTTATAATATATAAATTCGTATTATATTTTACCTGAGAGATGACTCTTTCTTGATGATTACTTGAGCTGATTGATTGTTAGCCAATCCAATCCCAACTTTAACTTTCTGTTATTTTAGTTTTCACTTGTACAGATTTAACAGCGTGTAAGCGAAGTAAAGCCACACAGTCTGTAACTAGAGCACCAAAAAATGAACAATCGGAATCAAACACAGACGCCTAAACTTTTTTTTTATCAATGAAGCAAAGCTAGTTTTAAGAACAAAGATGGGAAAACTTCATGAATGGGTGAAAGTTTTTTTTTCAAGACAGTGGCACAAGTAATTATACTTATCTCTCTACCTTATATCGTATCGTACTTATTTGTATCTATAGAAAACCCTTGAAGGCTTATTTAAGTGTACTTATCTTCTCCATGTCATTCACACACAGGAAAAGTAAACTTGCCTTCCAACTTGTTATGTGCGAGTTATTATTGGAGAGGAAAAACTTTGGTTTTCACGTTATTCATTATTGTTTTGCCCTTTTTCCGGCTAAACTTTTTTTATTGTAGCTTTTATGGAATTTTCCCTCCTTTTGTTCAAACTTATGATTATTGTGCAAGAGTGGAGAGAATAAGATAATAGAGTACAAACACTGTTATCAACGCGTGAAAGTCGTGAAACGCGTCTCCCTCTATTCAGCAGAACAAAATGTCTTTGTTACTTTACATACAAATTAATGCATGACTTGAGTCTATGAAAACACACGCAAGTTTTCTACACAATATCTTGCTCGCAAAATATTTTTGAACAATAAAACTTGTGCATTTACCATTTCCGCGGAAATATTCCTTTCTCGTATGTATTGCGATGATGATGCGTACCGGAAATGGAATGAAAAAATGTTCAGTTGTTGAGACATGGAATTTAAAAATTCAAACTCACATATACTTTTCTTTTGTGAAAAAGTAGCAATCACCTCAACTCAGGTTTGATGAACAAAGTAGCAACTTTGAAGAGCGAAAAGGATGTCTACCTCTGGAAGAGGAGCGAGCCGTACAAAGAGAAAACGTAAAAGAGAGAAAGAGATAGGCAAAGTGGAGTTGAAGAAAAAAATAAGTAAGCGATGTGTTTGCTCCCTTCGCTTTCCTGACACGGTATGCTGAGAGGAGCAAACTGTTTTTGGAACTAAAATCGCTTTTCCAACCAGCCAACTCCGAGCTGAGAGAGGAAGGGGAAAACGTGCGGAAGGTGATATTATGGAACATTTTGTCAGCACTAAAATGTATAGGAAAAAACGGTATGGTGGTTGGATCTTCATGGTTTTGGCCTGGCATGGCCTGCCCGCTTGCCTGATTCTTGTTTTCACATCATCGTCCTTGTTTGCCGTGGATGGATAGATGGATGGTTCAAGATTGTGTATATGTTTTACAGTGGCGCTCGGGCTTTCCAAAAAATCATGACTTCATTTTCCGTCTACTTCGGAAAGAATCTTTACAAAAAATTTAGTGTTGGTATTTTCATTTTCCTAAAAAAATCTAAAACTCAAACTAAGGTCAAATGATTTATTCTGTGGCAGCATGACTTCTTTCAACGAAATTTGTAGATGAAATGTATGTATGTATGTGTCAAGAATTTGTTCTAGGAATACACATTTTCATTTTTTATTTTGTAATATACACACACATACTTGAGATTGCTACTATACTAAAACTAAACCTACTTAGGTATTTAATAATATGCTTTCCTGTAGTATCTTTCCGGAAAAGAAGATGATTCGAAAGGATTGTTCTATAGATTGGACTGCATTTGCACAGGAAGATTCAAAGTTGTTGTGGAACTTTTTTGTGCTACAGAGGAGGACACTGTTGAAACCGATGAATACTCGGATGACGAAGGAGATGTAATTGGAGGAACAGCAACTAGTTTCTGCATTGTTTCCACTGCAATCGAATCTTTGTTTGTTATGCTGGTTTCGGATGAAATGTTGCTGTGTGCCCAATTCCACCACCATTGTTGTTTCATTAGTTTCCTCTGGCACGCATCCGCTCTTCCGGTGACAGTGGAACATGTAGTTGATTCAAATTGGAACAACGGAAAAGACTTGCCCCTTCCACTGGTGGAAGCATGCGGTGTTCCAGGGAAGAAGGATATGCCATCTTGCTGCGCCTCTTCGAGTTTTCTCCGCATCAGCAACATGCTCGACGGTAGAGTTGGAGATATGTCGGATGGAGGTATTAGCGTCGCTTCCGAATCTGTTCTGGTAGTGCTGTTGCAACTGGGTGAAAATGCTATGACTGACGTTTGATCTTGAGGTGGTTTTTCACTTTTGGATGAAATAGTAAAAATCTTTTCATCCTCATTCCTTGTCGACAACGGTTGAATATCAGTTTTGTCGGAGATGCTACATATAGCGTTCTCTGCTGAGGATTTACTTTCTTCGAACGCTGCTTCCCAATTCTGGTAGCTTCCATCGGGGTCGCGGTCTCTGTCATTGTGGCAGGATGAGCTAGCCTCTAATAAGGGATATACCAATAAATATGATACAAAACGTTTCAAATCAGTTACAACTTAAGCTGTCTCCTTACCAATATCCAACTTCTCCGTTTTAGGCCCTTTCCAGCGGTAGCTGTACACTATACAAGTTATCGATAAAAATAAAAGCGTCCCAGCAGCCGTTAGAATCGCACGCGTGATGTCTCCCTGTACGATAGCATGTAATATAACATTTTAATGTGAATGTTCCCATTTCATGGAATGGACTATTGTGTAAATATTAGCAATAATAGCATTTTTAAAGAATACCGTAAACTGTTGAGGACGCTTTGCGTACTCCGCATTTGAGACCAGCTCAATCGCAGCCGTTTCATAGAAATATTGTGAAGCGGTCCCACTTGAGTTCCTCCCCAAGAGAGTCAGCTCCACAATGCACCTGTAAACTCCAGCATCCGTCAACGATAGGTTCTGCTCGATTATGTTAAAATCATATATTAGATTTCTAAACTCAGCAACTCTTTACACAAACAAATATAGAAATTATTGAATTATTTATCCAAGTTATTTCACTTTTTTGTGGTACATATTACAGTATGAAGTACTAACAGGTCATAAGCGATAACAGCGTGTTACTTGCATAGTTTTCCCGATTATACGTGGCACATTATTAGATTATGTTTGACAACTTTTATATTTTTTATTTTTCGAATTCCTAAAGCTATCGCAGAGGTAGGTCTAATAATTTTATCTATGATGTTCATGACTGTATGAGTTAAATCATTTGTTATTATACTTACGTTAATTTGTAACTCTCCGGTCCCTCGGATGTAGATGTACTTTTCGTGGTTGTAATTCTTGTACAAGTTTACTACCTCCTTTGTGCCCCCTCCAATGACAACGTGGGCTTTATGAAGAATCCAAATAATGTTGATGATATTGAAGGCTCTTGAATCCCCACTGGAATTCACCAAAGCTATTGGACACTGCAATCGATAGCAAGTTTCACCTTCCTGAATTACAATGACTTTGGACACCTCCAAATACGATGGTGTAGTTTTTTGTCGAATTGTCTCACAGATTTGGGAAGTGACTAGACCCAAAAACAGGGCAATTCGAAACTGCTTAGGGTTTATCATGTTTGGGCAAATAATGATAACCGCCTACTCAGAGAAAATTTCATATTGGGTTTCAGTCTCTTCTGCGATGCGGTGTGAAGAGAGATGCTGTTTTCAATGAAATGAGCAATTTTTTAGACGAGCTCTTCTTTTTCTTCCAGCTTTAGACAAGCTTTACATTTTCTTCTCTTTTTTCTAGCTTATTGGCAATTTTTCGGCAAAATGAAGCGTCATTAATGATTTCTCCAGTAAAAAGTATGATATACGGACGAATCATGTAATTATCTTCGATTGAGTGACTAGCGATGATGGTCCTTATATTTATTTATCTGCCAGTCCATGCTCTAGTAATCGTATCTAGTAGCATCTTCAGACTTTTCCAGAGAGATGAAAGAAAACTCATTAACAGACTATTAAAACCGTGATGTGTTGTCGTTGTCCGCCTTGTCTTTCTCAAATTATTGCGAAAGAAAACTACTACTCGTGGTGTAGAGTAACATCATTCTCATTTCCAGTGTAAGTTTAACTCTAAAGATTGTTTTCAAGTCTACGCGGAGATTTTATAGGGATATGTGTTGAGTCTTGTCATTGTAGAAAAATAGTATTGCAGATTTATATTTCTAGGAGAAGTAAGTGTTGTCACTGTCAGTTTAAGCACATATGCTTCATTCTTAGCAAATGATCGATGGATGATGGATTCGATTGGGCAATTTCACGCTTTCTTTTACCATTTTTCATCATTATAAAGTACTTGCTTAAATAAATAGTTGCAGCTGCTGCCTTCCAAATTGTTTTGCTTTACTTGATTAGTAAGCATTTGTCAATTATGAGTTGCAGCAAAACAACTAAAATTTGGCTGTATTTATTATCAAACCATGGTAAAATAACAAATCAGAATTTTTTCCTAAACGTTTTATGAACGGCTGCCTTATGTTTTTCCATTTGTGCCAAGCAACAAACCAAGGAATATCTATATTAATGTGGATACAAGTTTAGTAAGCTCCTTTTCATGTCTCTCCCAATAAACCATGATTTTTAGATAGAGTCTTTCAATGACCTGCACATCAGACAAATACGTGTAATACATTTTTTTAAAAGTAAAATGTGGCTTTTATTGTCATTATTAAGACATGTACGGATGGTTTACATTTAATTGCTATAATAGTATAATATTACAACTAAATCTCATTTGGTTTTATTTTTGCAGGGAATCATTCGTTTTGCAGAACTTTTAAAGGAGGAACTGGCCCGAAAGCAGAAGTAACTGTATCTTTTGTTTGACATTCTTGGCGAATATGAGTGTAATAAATCGCTATAATAATGAGAAGATATTTATAACGTGTGCAGCAATGACTTAATACGATGTCCCCACATGCGACAGAACACTGTGCGTTCGCTCACAGGATGAACTCATTCTTTCCACATTCTTGGCATGATCGTCGTAACATAATTCTTTTAATGAACCCATAATCTTTGCCATTCACGGACATTAACCATTTCATATTCCACACGACTAGGGCTAAAGCATACCTTATAAAAAGTGCTATTGCTATGGTAAAGGTGTATGCACTTCATTAGAACAACGACTTCACTTTATGTACTTATCTGATGTCAATGTCAGGTGGAACGCTTCTTGTTTTTATGGTCGTTTGTCTGGAACTGTACTGCATGGACTGAATCTAATGGAGATTTTTTATTTTCTCTAGAAGAGCATCGTTTAATTTAGTGGGCCAATTTGGAAGGGTAGAGCACTTTGAATTATAATGAGTCGTCATAAAAGCATTTTAATGCTTCCTTTATTCTTCGCGAGCACTACAGAATCACCTTTTTGGCTGTTTATCGGACTTGGTATTGCTTGTACATGCAGATATACCTTTATCCAGGAGCATGATACCTGAGACAAAAACTTGAGGTTTTGCCTTCCTCTTCAGAAGCTAATAATATTACAAAGCATCAAATCTGAGGTAAGCCATTAAATAATAGTTATTACTCGTATTGACTGACAAAAACATGCACGAAGGAAAATCAATCGCTTTTATGATGTACCTTTTAACTTTTACGTAATAAACTTAATTATGGTTAAACCTCCACGAGTTTATGCTAAAACATCACAATCAATCGAATTATGCTACTATCTTTGGAAGACACAAAGGACGAAGCTTCTATCATTGTGTAACGTTCTTTCCTCCTTTCACGTCAACTCCGTTTAAGTCTCTACCTGATAGGCAAGAACGAAACGGGTGTCGTCTTACCTATGTTTTCGATCAGCATAATAATTTAATCATGGCCTATAGCAAAGTAATCCAATTTGGGGTAACGTGATGCATCCCAAAAGTAAGACTGCTACGTACAGAGTTTGCATTCAGTCATCCAGAGATAAAACTTTTTCTTTGCCACGACAGAACCAAGAAAATAGCACTTTTGTGTGCAAGAAGACAAGACAAGCGTGTGAGGAAATCAAGGTAGCTAAATTAGAATTGAGGGAAAGGCTCAGGTTTACTATGTCTTGAGTGAAAATGAGTTTCAGAGAAAGTAAGAGGATCTATTCGTATATGTGTCCCACTACGAATTCTCTTTTTCTTTCACCTTCTTTCTTTCTTTCTTTCTTTCTTTCTTTCACACATTCGATTAACGAGGAACTGGTGTGCATTCTCCACCAGTCAAGTCACTCACTCTCTCCAGACAGCCCCTCTTTTCTCTGAACCCAGTATCTCTGTTTTTCAGAAAAACGCATTTGATGAGAAAGTGCTCTTTTTCGCACTCCAAATGGAGCAGCAGAAACAGAGGGAGGAGGAGGAAAATAGAGAGAAGAATCATATCCAGACTATAATAAGAGTATTATTCATCTTGTTCCCAGAGAAGGAATGTACATTTTGAAAAGGTACCATTCATCCACCCCACTCCACATTTTACTTTCCCTAATAATAGCATGCATTATACAAGTGTTTCTGCTTCACTTTGTCGTCAGCAGCACAGATGACGACGATGCTGGTTTCCTGAAAAAGAATAACTGGGCGCTTGTGAGGAAAACCCTCACAAACGGAGAGCTGGTAAGAACGGGACAAACAAACTCGAAACTAAAAATGTTCTTTCTTACACAGAAAACAACAGTATAGCTTTTTATAACATTATTTTATGTACTTTTAGTTGAGGGTGGCCTTGTAAGAAGTAAAAGGATTTTTTTGTTTGGGAAATTCTCTGACTCAGATAAGAAGAGGTAGGTAGTAAGGGACCAAGAAAAAATAGAGTTGCTTTTTTTTTGCTGAGTGATCGAATTCTTTGTAGAAGAACGCATTATGAAACATTGCCCAAATCCACGCTACGCCATGGTTGGCCAACAAAGCAAAGAAGAAAAAAAGTCCCATAATGACGAGCAAAATGTAAGGAAAAGAACGTATGCAAGTCAAATGGAGAAAAGAAGTAAGAAAAACATACTTCTTCGGAGAGGAATCATGAGGGAGATGAAGAAGGAAGTCAAGTCAGCAGCATAGCGATTTTTTTATTTTTTCATATCTTGTTTTTTACTCATTTTTATATTTTTGCCCGTTGCGTTGTTCGCTCAATAAAAGCAATAAAACGTGATAAAAAGCATTAAGAATACAACAACAAAATGACCCATTCAGAAGAGGTTCAATACGAAGCCTTTTAGGTAAAAAATGTAAGGTTATGTTATGTTGATGTATGCATGTGGAATACGCGAAAAAGGTCTTTTTTATGATTTTATCGCAAAAAATGTTGAACTTAAGCGATGCAAGTGCACACGCTCATCTACAATTCCTATATGCACATTGGTGAGCCCCACACAAAATGAAACTTA
>JAHZMX010003926.1:0-28910 GCA_027743895.1 Seira musarum
ATAAATTCTTACGTGCCACCACGATGACTTTGCGGCTTTACTCATATTTCCTAGTCGGTGTGTACCATGTAAACGACATTCCTGAAAGGTTTCATGTTTTTCATACACCCCTGTGACAATGATATCTAATACCAATAATAGTTTTTGAATTCATTAACATTTTTGGTTACTGTAATTTGTAACGATAATGTAGCATTAATTTCATTCTGAAGTCGCAAAGAATTAAACAATTTTTATCATATCTAAAAAAATATATATTTTTTTAAGGTAAGACATGTTTTTGTACGAAACATTTTGCTGCTTAGGTATAATGCAAATTATTACAAGAAAATCGATTGAAAGGTTTCCCGGAAGAATTTGACTGTGTAGTAAGTAAGTAAGTATGTAAATGTATTAAACTTGAGTGGGCGGATATGCAAAAGCAGCGTACATGTCAGAAGCACATACTGATTTTTATTATTCCTTCGAAACTGACGTTGATAATTGTCGATAAAAGTCATAATCGCGTTACTTATGTTGAGTGAAAGTATGGAGAAAACAAACTTTCACTACTGCCAAATCATAGAAAAATTGGGAAAGCATTTTTTCCCCATCTCCCTTCCAATCCCAATAAAACCAAAATGGCGGCTGTTTGTTCGGAGAATTTTTTTATTTGATTTTCGTTTGCGGCGTGCGTTGAAATGAGTGGTTGAGTAACTCATCGCAATCAGGCTCGAGAGCGAGTAATTTCTAAATGCTTCAAGTAGTCCATTAATGGGGATTTCAAACACTACCCACACACATAATACCGCTAAATCCCTTTGAACTGGCTGGTAGACTGTCGATAATTTTCGGCACAAATTGAAGGGAAATCCCTTAAAGTTTGTGTAAAGCTCTGGCAGCTAGCAGACAGCCCAGGTATAAAGCTTTTAATGTGCCACTTATCGGAGTGGAAATGACATTGTAAATTTGCATGCATTATAATTTTTCAACCAAAAGCATTTCATCTGCCATACCATGCCATTTTGTTTTCCAAAATGGGCTTTAAAGCTTGCATATTACAGGGCAAATCTTTTGATAGGATCCTTCGCCTTCAAAAGCACTCCGGAAAAGAAATCCCTCATAACCTGAATGCTTGTGTTCCCTTTCCATTTGAGGATTAGGATCAAATCAAAGTGCTTCTTGCGTAGGTAGTCCAAACTGTTTTTGCACTTTTGAAGGAATCTCAGCCTACGCTAAATTTGATGTAAAAACAGTTTACTTTTCAATTAACGAAATAGGGACAAGTAGTCCTTGTGTGGCTTAAACGATCTTTTTTAAGCCGTCGAAGTATTTAATGCATTCTAACGACATGTGTCTGCTTGAGAGCTCTTTGACCTTTCGACACAATTTGACCTTGATAGTCTTAAAGAAGTTTTAATTTTAGGATCACTACTCTTACTACCACTATCACTATTACAACTACTACTACTGCTGGCACCGCTGCCCCAAGGTCAAAATATATGCTAGATCGTCTCATGCATTAAGTAGTGGCAGGTAGGCCGAAGTATACAGGCTGGAATGATAGGCAGTGCTCGCTGCATCGACCTTTTTTTTCTCGAGTTTGTTGTTTTTCAGTTGTGTTAAGCCTTTTTTAAATGTCCAATCCCCCGTAACACTTTGTTCGGGATTTCTAAATGCTAACGTTCAACAGATAGAAACCCAGATAACGAAATGTTTTTATGTAAAAACTAGAATGCCTATACACTCTCGACTCGATATGATGTGTTCACTTGGAGAATTACATCATGTTCATCATGTATTGCATTAGAAAATATCCAAGTGATAGGTTTAGCATCAGAAGAGACAGGGAGAGAAGAGTAAGAGAGAAAGAAAGACCAACGATTTGGCAACAACATAACAACATCCTCTTAACTGAGCTTAATTTTCCCTATATTTTATCCTCCAAATTATAGTTTGCAACTTTGTGGTACATGAACGATGCACCAAGTATGTACTTACACCCTGTACCACTGTGGCTTTATCTTACGTCAAGGTAAGCATCAAATGAAGCATTTCATTTCTCTTTCATTTCCTTCTTTGAGTAAAGAATTAAAGAAAATATTTCCAGAATCTTTCACTAATCATAGCTTCGCATTCTTCCTCTTTAATTAACAGACCCCTGTGGCTCATTGTTGGTCAGAACCTAGCCACTTCAAGAGAAAGTATTGCCATGTATGTAGAAAGCGATTCGACGACCACGTAGCATTTAAATGTGAAAGTAAGTTCATGATCATCATCTCTGATCACTTTAATATTTCCCCATTAACTTATCTTATGTAAAAAAAACTTATTGGTTCGGTTACATTTACGACATGTTCATTTTTGTATTTCAATTTTCCAGTTTGTGAATACTACGTACACGAAAGCTGCCAAGAGCTGTCCGTGCCGAATTGCAAAGAATGTGCCACTTACTTTCCTGGTCGTGAGTTGTCCAACGTACGTCACATACACCACTGGCGAGAAGGAAATACCGGTTCCAACCCTAAATGTGTAATATGTAAAAAATCATGTTGGTCGTCAGAATGCTTTTCAGGTTACAGGTAAGAAGTTTCCCTTATCCCTAAGTAGCATTAGAGAAGTTTTAGAAAAAATCATTACGAGCGAGACTTTTCCTTGAAACATTCTGGCACTCTCAAGAGGACTGCTCGCTGAATACTTTCTCTCTCAAATGAAAGCAAAACGATGATGTTAGTATTCATGATGAATATCCTGTTCATGGAAATATAATGATGGAGAGAAAAATCTGAAATTATGAAGTATCGAACTTCCTTTTGCCAATAACCCGTCTTGCTTAAAACAAAACATTAAATGCTTTTGGGGAACCCCCTTCTATTCACATAGGTGCGAATGGTGTGGTACATTAGCACATCCAGCATGCCACAAATCTATACCACCAGAATGCAACTTCGGCGTTCTGGAGCCGATTTACCTGCCGCCACACTGTGTATCCATTCCGCGAACGGAGATTTCGATGGACACGATATTAGGGGTTGCAAAGAAGCCAAAGGAAAATGCTGCTGGTGCTGCTGGAACTATTCGTAATTTTCTTTTACTTATAATTCTCTTCCTGACACGCTTTTTACATTTGCTTGTCGATATCTTTAAACGTTAAGTCACATAAGTATTACTAAACAGTAGTGCATTGCATCAACATTAAATTGTATTAATTCGCCCCAGTTATTGAGCAAGCACGACCAATGGGGTTGATGCAATCAACCACCCTTAAAGTTTTACTTCTTGCTGTTGATCTTCATCATTAAGCAATTTCATCATAACTTTATCTGTAAATGTATGTATTCGCAAAAAATTTGATTTCTTAGAGCAGCGTTGTTTCATGTTTTCTTTGTACATTTTACTTTGACTTTCGTCATATGCATAAATACCTACATGCTTTGACTAATATTGCCTTTGAATTGCCAAAGTCCAAGTAAAGTTCCCAAAAATTTGCTCATGCGAATAAAATATCTGTGCTCAACTTTTTCACGTGCATTCCTAGAAAACGGTATTTCAACTGAAGTTTAAAATGTCACCTAAAAGTTTAAAATGGTGAAATATGGATAATGCCAAAGACTACTCATCAAATTTCACAATTTCCTGCTCACTTTTGTTTGCATAACTATTTATTAATTAATTGGATAGGAAAAAGCAAGAGGTTGTGTAGCGGAAATTTCACAATAAAAAGTGTTGACTAAACTCAAACACTTTTACGAAATACCTCGAGAATAATCGAATACGACTTGTTAATTATCACAATTCGAGTTTGATCAATTATAATTAATTTAATTTGATCCAGGCGTTTTACATCTTTCTTTTAATTAGATTGAACTCGTTCTGGAAGCAAATAATAAAGCTATTCCATGAAATTCTTGCTAATACATATTCATTCCTGCTTTTGTCAACTTCCTCTTTGTTCTTTAAAGATCGCACAGACTTTTTTACTTCAAAATAATATTCCTGGAAGAACAATACATGATGCAGACTTACCGATTGTGTAAGAACTGATCGAAATTTAAAAATTGGAAATAATGAAACCGCTTGGAATTCTAAAATGATCTGGCTTATTTTGTCAATTTAGGCAAAAATCAAGGTTGCTGTACAATATTTGCGGAAGAAAAACCACACAATCATGTAACACAGATTAAGTTCATAGCCAGTTTTGCATGTCAAAGAGAAGATGATCTAGCTAAAAATAGGGAATCCGGCGAAAAAAATATGTAAAAATTTATCTGTGAACCATGAGAAATGGCTATTAGTACACAATAACTGAAAGCACGAACATGACGTCCTCCTGCGTAGTACGTAATGGCGTGCTGGTATTCACATTTGCAAGTATTTTTTTTTGCACTACTTTTTTTTATTCTATTCTGAGTGTGCCATACTTTTTGTTTGCTTACAGTACGTCATAACTCTTATGATTTGTTTGCACGCTTTATAGAATGTACGTCATTCCGAGCGTTTAAATTATGTTGCCGAAGAACGAGGAAGCTTCTTGTACTTCCAAATCCTTTTAAAGTTTATTGGTAAGAAAAACTACCAAGAGAATAAATGATTTTAAAAAATGAAATCTTTGTCGCTCTGCTTTGATCTTTTTTTGCCTCTTTCATTTTATTGTGACTGCTTTCTTCTTAGTCGCTACATGTCTTTGTGACTTTCTATTTTTGCGCTTTATTGTTCAATAGCAAAAACTTAGTCTTTAAATGCCAATACACGCTTAAAGAAACTGAAGTGAAAATCATGTCAGTACGTTTGCTTTGAACTCCTCATAACTTTCAACTAGTAAAGTCACGTATATAAACATTACCCAATATGCTTTGTATATGTATCGTGATTGGGTAATTTTTTGTTCTCAACCAAATATGTAGCCAATAATTTGTATGGCTGGCAATGTTTTTATGCTTAGCACCAAGTCCCTCAGAGGACTTCAGCAGTGGGGAGAAGGATGCCCGACCAACGGCGACAGGAGGAAAAGGTGACTCTGAGTCCGACACTACCCCAACTTCCGAAAAAAGTCATAAGGATAAAGACAAAGATGAAGAAATAATCAAAGTCTATGACGGCAATCAAGCAAGGGCGGGCGGCGGCCGGCAATTCCGACCGCTAAGGATTCCAAAGAATGCAGACCTTGAAGAGCTCATGGAAGCAGCCCTCAGAGTGTTTCACATTACGAGACCCATGGAACACTATTATTTGAGTGATGCATCTGGTGATCCTCCCTACGCAAACATCCCCCTTGAAGATCCCGACCCTATTCAGCAACTTAAGCGGAAGGAAGGGAAACGGCTTTCTATTTTTATAAGATTCAAGTAAGTTCAACAGTTTCAGGATTTTCGTCAATCATTCTTGTTTCACTTCTCATTTATGTATCAGTGAGCTTTTAAACAACTATCGTCTGACCTGGGAAAGAAGTGAGAGTCGTATAAAAACGACGACAACATGAGCGGAATTTTATCAATTTCTTAGAATATATAATACCCCAATACTCAAGTCTTGCATGAAAATAATTGAATCGATTTAGGGCGAATGAAGCACACTCCGGTGACGTACAAGTTTACGCTGGTCGACTGAAAACTGCCCAAAGTTTAGCCACTGTTCGCGTAACGGACGACACAACAGTTAGTGAACTGATTGCAGCAGCGCTCGATCAATTTGGTTTGGATCCAGCCACCAAGTCTTCGTATCGGCTTCTTAAGGTGTTTGTTGAAAAAGGTAGGATTTCACACCCAAATAACTGGAATAATAAGTAAGAAGGGAACTAGTGTTTATCATTTGCATTCTAATTTGGGCCAAGAAAATTTGTTTTGAAAAACCATTGTTCAGCGCTGTTGACCAATTTAATTTGCGACACCAAATTCTGAATTCTCATGCCCGAAAAATTTTAACAATTCACTAATTTTAACAAGTCCATAGCTTCCAAGGATGAAAAACAAATTGGAAGACATTTATTTGACGACTACATACACTAAGTTATTTCATTTTTATTTTTATATTTATCATAGTTCTACACATATTATGGAAACTGTATTTATCTGAGTGAAATAAGGAATTTTTATTTGGCAGCAAATGCAAATGTCAAAAGATTTAATTCAAAGAACGGAAAACAGCTCATTGGCCAACAAAAGATTTCCTTGAATCAAATTCTGTGTCGTAAACAGGATGATGATATTTCTAACTCTGATGATGGAAACTTTTGAATTAGGTGGCGTGAAAGAAACCGTTCTTGAGCTGGACGAAAAACCATGGCTCATAATGAAGGAACAAGGGAAGGAGTCTGTTCGGCTAATGGAGCACGTCAGGTTTCATATGCAACTTGTCGAAGATCCTCATGGTTCAACAGTAGCAATCTACGTTGGTAACTTGACCCCAAACTTAAATCAACGGCAGTATGAAAATATTCTGGTCGAGTATCTCGGCCGGGATAATAAATTCAATTCGATAGGTCCAATATATTATGAGTACGGAAGTTTGGTTATAACATATGAAAATGCGGATAAAGCGGTTCAGGCATTTTACAAGTTACGCGAGTCTGTTCACGAGGAGAAATCGCTACTTGTCCAAATGTTGCCTGCGGTTGCCCCACACATGATACCTCCTGGGGTGACCCCACTCCTAGTATTTGTGAATGTGAAGTCTGGAGGGTGCCAAGGGTTGGAACTCATTGCTTCGTTCCGTAAACTCCTGAACCCGTATCAAGTTTTTGATTTGGACAATGGTGGACCTTTGCCGGGTCTCTACGTCTTCCGACACATCAAAAATTACCGTATACTAGTCTGTGGAGGAGATGGCACCATTGGCTGGGTACTTCAATGCTTAGACAATGTTGGTCAAGACTCGGAATGCTCATCTCCACCTTGTGCCATTATACCCCTGGGAACGGGGAACGATCTTGCAAGAGTTTTGCGATGGGGCTCCGGCTACTCCGGCGAGGAAGATGTGATGACGCTACTTAAAGATGTTATTGATGCGGAGGAGATCAGGCTGGACAGATGGACAGTTGTGTTTCATCCAGATGAAAAGGCTGAAGATAAAATGCCTGTGAATCAAGCATGTACGATTTCCAATTCCAACGCAAATTGTAAAATCTCAATTTGCCCCAATTCTACTTTCCCTTTGAATTAGTGACTAAAGAGTTGTTCTTTTCTTTTTCATGTCGCAGTACAAGTCGGAGCTAGTGCTCAAAGTGAAGATAACACAGCAATTTACGTAATGAATAACTACTTTGGTATTGGAATCGACGCGGATCTCTGTTTAGACTTTCATAACGCGAGGGAAGAAAATCCCAACAAGTTTACTTCCAGAATTAGGAATAAAGGAGTGTACGTTAAGATGGGTCTTCGGAAAATGGTGTCTAGGAAAATGTGCAAAGATCTCCACAAAGAGATTAGACTGGAAGTTGATGGGAAGCACATCGAATTACCACCTGTAGAGGGAATAATTATTCTAAATATTTTAAGGTACAGACACACACAAACTTTTTCCATTTCACATAATCACTTTCTTCAAGATTATCATCAAGTCGTATAATTAATTTTTAATGAAATGACTTTTTCCTTTCTCTGCAGCTGGGGTTCTGGTGCTAATCCGTGGGGTCCAGAACGAGAAGACCAGTTCTCAAAGCCAAATCATTGGGACGGTATGTTGGAAGTTGTGGGTGTCACAGGGGTCGTGCATCTCGGACAAATCCAGTCCGGGCTTCGTTCAGCCATACGAATTGCACAAGGAGGGCACATCAAAATCCGCATGAATACAGACCTTCCCGTACAAGTTGACGGCGAGCCGTGGATTCAGAGTCCGGGCGATGTCGTCGTCCTAAAATCAGCCCTTAAGGTATGTATCCTCAAATTTTCAATTATTCTATCGACCAATCCAGTAGTTAACCTTCGTCATAATAACGCGTTATATTTACGCTCGTTGTCTTATATTTACTTAAAGGCAACCATGCTTAAGAAGACAAAGATCAAGCGTCGTAATACGGAAGCTGTCATGTCACCTCTCGCATACCTGTCCATCACCTACTCCACCATCAGGCTCATCGCAACAACACCAAGCTGCTGCTGATGAGTAATAAAAACTCTCATTTTACAGCGTCTTGCCATAATAATTTCATTCGCACTCGTAGCGTTACTATAAATGAAATAATTGTAGATCCTTAAAAAAGAAAAAAAAATTATTTTCTCAGCCACTTCCTCCTACTACTACTTAGTCTTCGTCTTATAACCTCTCGCCTTAAAAGCTGTAGAACTGTTTCATTCAAATAATTTTTAAGTCGTGTTAAATGTTTTTGTAATTATTTTGCCATGATATTTCAATGCTGTAACATTGTGGGAACGAAATCCCAAATATCCGTTCAAAAAGCACATTATCTATTGGACTACCACTGTCACCGTCAGTGCATTGTTAACATCGTACTGCCTGTGCCGTTTTATAGAATCTATTAAGAATAATCTATTACGCATAATATACCATTCCATCGGGTATTTCACGCAAGTACATTAAGATAATTGTTAACGGAGTTGCAAATTTTCGTAATATTTAATATTAACGTTCTCCCTCATGTTGTACATTAGTGACACTATACGCATATTGCATGTCATGTCGTTTTGTTGTCAGCATCACCGAATTCGAAATCAATGGTAAATGGAGCTCATCCCTATTTTCTTTATGCTCCAGCTTCATTAAGCTACAGTAGCTACACCCAGGATTGATTCAGGATAGATCTTTTTCGTTTCTTCCAATAACACAAAGCAAAAAAAAAGAGGAAATCAGAACAGTTTTCTCTAAACTTTTTCATAGTATTATTATGTACGGCGGTCCTCTCACCGCATCGCTTCGCTATTTAATGGTCTCATTTTCCGAATTCGAAAGTAGAACTTGGAACAAAGTTTGTTTTAATTTTACTCAAAAGCGATATTATTATGAAGAGATGACTGCTTTTCAATTCATAATATTTTATTATACTTATTTAATGTTAGACCAAGTAAATTATTGCATATTATTTTATTATTTATTATAAAGATGATTATTAGATATATTCATTTATTGGTAGTGAGCAAGGATAAGTAACATTTGAATTCCAGGAGCTGACATTGACAGACATGTTGTTGTTCCAGCAATTCAGATAATAGAAGCCCCGTGTCTTTTGTTTAGAGCACAAAAAAATTTGAGTATGGCATAATTAGTATTTTTCATTGTTGCCAAAAATAATCTATATTGGGATTTTGACAAGCGCAAATCAAAGGAGCATAAAGCATAATAATAGATACGAATGTGTTGATGAATGAAACAATGAGAATTCAAGGTATGAATGAATGGCATAATAACGGTAAACTTACATACCTTCCCCAGTCTTCTCAAAAGTATGCATTCTGTTTTAATGAGTCGCCAAAGAAAAGGTGGAACTTAAGGAGAGGTGTGTAGTTGGTGGTGCATGAAATGAAAACTTTCGTTCCAATATTAAGTCATTCCATCGCTCTTCAAATTATAATATTGTTAATGGTATCTACTCCTAAACTTACTACAAATCTTGAAAAGTCATCTTAATGAATTGACATTACTAGTTCATCAACAAGTTTAAGCATAAAAAGAAAGTATTATTTACGAAAAGTCTAATTAAGTTTTCCAAGCTAGTTATATGAATTTACCTAAAGTTTTTCGTCATTTTAAGTTAGGAAGCTCAGGACAGAACGAATAAACGTCGTTGTTTTCCCCGGAGGAACTATCATGATCACATCAGAGATATGATCATGTCTGACTAACTGCGTTGAATCGCAGACCCTTATTTTACGCGTCAACAACAAGTCGTACTTTTTACTTTTTATGAACCATCAATCGAATCTACCCACTCAGTTTAGGAGAAAGGTGCAGGAAACTGACTAACTAAACTAGTTCATTTAACTAGCTTTTTGAAGCGACATGGAATTAAAAGCATGACACTTCTTGCCTTCACACTACTATGCACAATCTTTAGATTATTGTAATTCCTCTCCCGTTATTCTAGTATTTAATTAATTTATTCACCATTCACAATTTAGACGACATTTCATTCAATAAGTACCGTCACTGGTTATCATTCAGAGTAATATGATTGAGTTTTTCTATCATTCATTCATTACTTCCGGTTCATTGTTCCAATCAATCATTTTTATAAGCCATAATAATTAATAGACTACTTATGTAATAATAATTCCTCGGACAACATGTACGCAGACATACGACAAAAAAAAAGTTACTATGACGTGCAAGAAAATAGAGACTTTCTCACTCCATCTCTCCTTTCTCTCTGTTCAATAACTAACTACATAGAGGTGCTTTCAGTCATAAAAACATAGGAAATTAACGCACAAGTTTGCGTCTTAGGCTTTCGCTATTTGATTTGGCGAATAACGCACAAGAAAACTACAGATTCAATATATATATATATATAATATATATTATGTACGTAATTCACTCTCAAACACCAATAATAATGAAACTGATCAGCACAAAGTACACTTGTATTAGAATGATTATTGTGAATGATGAGTGAACATACTAAAATCATCGCTGCCATCAACAACCACTTCTTAAAATTATTATTACAGAAACACTAATTTTTATGTGTCTATATCTTTTGAACATTGTACAGCTCCACATCTATTCTTCGTGTTCCTTTCATCAACAGTCATCGATCGCATCGTTGCCAAAAACAAGTGTTATAGCTGACACTAAGAAGCAAAAATCTGATTCTTGTAGAAAAAAAAGAACTGTATTATGATCATCAATTACACTTTAAATTTACTTCTAGTTCCTAGTCCATACGTATATGTATATGTCTATAGAAATATGTATATTTAACCAGGAAAAAAAAATCCTCCAAAAGCGTTCCTTCAAAAAAAATACAGATAAACGTCAGCACAAGAGCATTAAGGTCTCTTGTCAACTGGTTTTGTACTTTCAAAAATGCGCAGCTGGATTGCCGTCATAAATTTTGCAGGATCTGGGATTCTATCAATGTTTCAGTATGTTTGTTTGCCTCTTAAGAGATAAGCAATGCGATATGATATGACAAGTTTAAAAACATAAGCCACGTTCTTCTATCTGATCTTAGGTATATACTGTGTATATCTTATGTACCACTGGAAATCCGGACGTTGTATTATAAAAAGTACTTTACATCTTTTCTGAATACGACATGATTCATGAAAATACCTAAACGATTAAATTCAATCCAACCACACAACTACTTTTTTTGAAACATTTTTTCTCTCTTCAACACAAATCCAATTGAGAGAGCGCATTAAAAAACATGTAACTGAAGTAATATCAGTATTATTATAAATATAATAATCTAATGTAATGACAAGAAAAACAACATATATTGCATACTACCATTCTACTATTATTATTACTCATATTTATAGTCGTTCATTTTGTGTAGACAACTTTTTAGACTTTTAAACTTAAAACCTAGAATAATAACGTACAAGAAAGAACGAAGGAACGTTGCGTTGAACATGTGACTTGCTAATAATCAGCTTTCAGTATAAGTAAAAAACGGAAAACCGCGTGCCGAGAACCAACGTGCCATGTCAGCTCCCATTAATTTTTTTTTTAACTAAAACAAAAAATATATATAATCAAGCAGGACATTGATTCACGAAATTCCATAAGAATGGGAGATTAGGAAAGGGAAATAATATGAGATAATGATACATATGTCTAACATAGGTATACTTATGTACTAACTAATATTATGTTCTCAGCTTTTGCCATTCTCAAATACAATATATGCCTCTAATAAGCTTTCAAACATCTCAAAATATGAAAACAATTCAAACAAGATGAGACAGAGAAGGAGACTTATATGCCGGTATTTGAACAATGCTATTACACGCCACTCACGCCTCCTAGACGTTTTTGGGCTGCACCGAAATCTTCGTTTCAAGTTGATTTTGATGAATAACTAGACGCTTTATTCTTTATCAGCCCTACAATATGTGCAATTCATGTGCCCTCAAAATTTCTTATTGTTATTGATTAATCTACTTCAATAAATGGCACAAAAAATGAAACAACGATGAAATCAAAAAGGTATTATTGTTTTAAACACGTCGGGTAAGTTCCCAAGAAAAAAAAACCAGAGAACTGAGATGCTTTACTATAAAGCGAAACAATAAATGTATTTTGCAATTAACTTTCTCCACACCCAGGGACATACATACCTTCAAGAAGGAATATCTATGCCTTTTCACAAATATTTTTAAGAAATCAGCGCTTTACTCAACACTCAACAAGTTCATCCAGAGAAATGAAGAAAGCGACGAGAAAAAAACGAGCCATTTTAGAAACAAAAGTGAAAAAAAGAAGAATCTTTGACAGATTTTTTCTGCATCATATTGGTAATAATATGTATGCGTTCTTTGTAAGTGTGCAGCGGCATTATCAATACAAAAAAATTAATGTTTGTTACTCTAATTTGTTATTTATCATTGTTTTCGGTAGAATCCGATACTGTAAAATTCATTGTGAATTTCCTTTGGTGCAGCAGTTTAATTGCTGAAAAAATTAAGCCAACCCGTGTAACGCTAGGGTGTCGTCGTACGTTACATTATTGTAAATGTAACGTCATAATATGATTAGAAAATATAAAATGGTACATTTTACGGTTAACTACTTTAAAATAATTGGACTACACATATTACTTATACATACTGCAACATTTGTGCATCCTAGATTGATGGTTCTCCAAAAAAAACATGCTATGCCATGATTTTTCTAGATTTTGAAAAGATGTATTACATTCAAGCATGCATGATTTTTTTACTTTGACTGTGAGGTGAGGTGAAGATGTAGAGAAAAGTGGGTGGAGGGGAGAAGAGTGTAAGATAACTCACGAATATATGAACCTGAATTTTTTGTTAAATTTTCCGTTCTCTCAATCCAAATAAAAATATCTCTGTGCAGTACAAGGAAATGTATGATAAAGATTAGCTAAATGTATGACTTTATCAGGATATAGAATCAATATATTTTACAGAGGAAAAGTAATACTATATCTTACAGGATGATTGATTGCTGAATACAAGTAAAATTACGTAGGAGGTATAGCAGTCAAAATCATTCTTTTAAAAATTGCCAAAAACAGAGAAAACTACAACTGCAAACAACTTCACTATCCAATTTTTACTATTCTTTGTTTAGTTATAATTCCAAAAACAATGCTTTTTTACCAAAAAGGGCTGTTGAAAAAAGAAGGATACAAAAATGGCTTGTTATGTGAAGTTTATTTAAATGAATGAGAATCAACAAAAGAAAGTGCTTTAGTTACTCAATTTCAATGAATCCATGAAACAAAACGTCTTGCTTGTGGCTACCACGTGGATGAATGACAATTAATTACTTCGAAGATCAGGTTCAATCCTACTAATAATTATTATTCGTGGAAATTGACTTCCATGTGAAATGACACTGACGAATGAAATGGGGTTGCTGGTTGCTTATTGGCTGGCAAAAGGGTTGATATGAAGGGAATATAACTTCAGCAGCAGCTATACCTTTAATCATTTCTGTTTTCGGGTTAGAGATATTTTGAAACAAATTCCTCCAACTTTTCCCTTTTCGCCTATTTTCATGCTTTCTAAACCATCAGTATTTCTGATCTCTTTCAATTTAATGCATTCAGGTATGTCTGGAAATGTATATGAGTTTTGCTTCTGAAAGTACATTAGCCTGTCGGAAGGTTTCTGCACAAAAGTGTGTTGCGTGATGTGTATGATTGTCCAAACCTCACATTTTCAAATATTCCTTTAAAAAATGTAAATGCAAATAATCAAGTGAGATACGCGTATACAAGTGTAACCGAATAAGGGAGAAAATTGGTGAAAGTTGAATGAAATTAATGAATATGTACTTGTCTTTAGCATTTGCAAAAGTCACATTGAATCTTCAATTTGCATTTCTCCATAATAATAATAATAAAAAAAAGATTAAATTCTGAACAGACATGTTCAAAACAGCAATACATGTTGAGTTTTACTGCACTCCAGCACTGATTTTAATAATCAGTGTATCTGAGACAAAAACGAATGCAGTGGAGTGGAGTGCATTCAAGATTTACTAGTTAAGCATTGAAGGACATATTTGAGAATATTTATTGCAACTTATACGTACAATTTACAGAAGCATTACTGTTCTATAATCAAAAATGATTCATGATAAAAATGATAACTGATACCATTGAAGTTTCTATGATAAAAGATTAAAAAGTCTTTTACCCCAGAGATCATGTAGAGGTAAGACCCCCACACTCCACGATAACAAAGAAAGATGGGATCCTTAGGTCTTCTCAACTTTTTCAATATATAGACACACAGTTTAATCCCGTTCATAATAAGCAAAGTTTTTAGTTTAAAAGATACAAAGTAAAGTTTCGATTACTTTTTTTTAACTCAACGTATACTTGACACTTCTATTCATTTCATCCAAAAAAGCGAAAAAGCAAATGTCTACCATGTGAAGCCAGCCAGGATATAAAATTATATTTGAAGAAATAGAAAAATAAAGCAAAAATACATGCGCATTAGCATTTTTGCTATTACAATAGACTTATGACCATAAAAAATACATTGAAAAAAGTCCCTCTTTTAATGACAACGCACAGTAGGTATTATTATTATTATTATTACGAAGATATAGTTGTCTCATGATTATGTACAATCATTGCCAATGTACACAGTAGTGATCGAAAGAGAAGGAAGGAATTTTCTTCAATCCTTTTTGTTACATAAGTACCACCCAAGAAATCACATTTACTTCCCAAATTTACAATCCGTTCTTGTCCTCCGAGAGATATTTTAAAATGCTTTCTACATTTAAAAAATCGTGCGTGTCTGTACGTCTTTGCGCATACTGTCTATCAACGAACCAAGTACGAAACTACAAATCATGTTTTTAAGTTTTAATAAAACTCTCATCTCAACAATCTATTTCTTATCTCATATATTTACTATTATTGTAATTTCCCAAGTCCAATTCTTACCATATTTGAGAGAGAGAGTGAGAAAAAAAAGGAATACATTATTCAAAATTGTAACATATTTTGACATAAGCAGTTTTGCCATTGCAATACCCCGTTTCTATTACATACATTTACGTTGCAATAGGATTGGCGTTTAGCAAACAAATGATTTCCAAAATATCCAGGTTCCAATCCCATATTGTCCCGTTCGGCTCAGAGAAGTAATTTTTACTCCCCAGTTTAAATGCATTTGTATAAGCATGCATGAAAATTTTTGGAACTTGAGTAATTTTGGAGGGTGTGGTCAAATAATTAGTCGCACGCGGGGTTTGCAACGGTGCCTCCACGAAGGTATGGGGCTCGGTCGCTTTCATCCTATCTACACCGCTGGAGAAAGTCCAAAATACATGGACAAAGTTGATGATTCTGAGAAGCATGACTCGTTTCCAAGAATAAGTCAAAGTACGTATGCTACTACTACTACTGCTTTGCTTGTTCCATGCTTCTACGAATCATTAGCAAGTTTTTCACAAAACTTGCACAAAAAGGTTTTCAGTATCCAATAACTGTTCCCAATAATTTTCAGAGTTTTTACCTTGAAACTCGAAACGAAATGTTACGCAAGCCAGTCAAACAACAAAAAAGACTCATTTGTGCTGTCCACTGTCCCATTTTCCCTTACTTAAAAACATCAACTTCCTAAAAATTAGCGGACGTATATAGAATGATTGCAATTCTACCTTTGTTGGATGTGTCAAAACTGCTTATGATGATAGAATAAATTAATCTTCAACCCAATTGGCGTAAATCTTAATTTTGTGCAAATTTCGAGAAGATTAAAGTACATTACTGTACATTCAAGATATATGAATAGTTGTGCTGCTATTATTCCGACTAGTATGAAAAGGTGTTACCGCTGATATAAAGTTATGATGGTGTTAAATGCATAATACTGATTCTATATTGTAGTTAAGTAATGGTAATTAAAATAAAAATGAAATAAATCAACATTGAAAAAAATGAAAAAGCAAAGATAAACAAGAAGGTGTGTTGCCTTTTTTTATTTCGCTCATTCCTAATTTGTATTAATATCGAATGTCAAAAAAAAAATATGTAAACTAACCAGTTTGATGTTCGTCCGATGATGGCTCTGTGAGTCTTATCATTTTCAAAAAAGGTTATACAACTAAGTAATGTTTTATCATCAATAATAGAAGATTTTAGTGGATAACTTTTGAAACAGTCATTTATTTTAATCACAATGAAAAATGCAAAACAAGAGAAAAATATAAATATAAGTTGTTAACATTTTATCCAATTTGTTTTATTCCAATTCTGTTTTAATTTTTGTCAAAAGTGCATCACATGTTTTCTTAGCATCGCCCAAAAGCATGGAAGTATTGTTCTTGAAGAAGAGTGGGTTATCAACTGCAGCATATCCTTGCGCGAGCGACCGTTTCATAACAATGACCTATAAATATATAGTATGTGCGAAATCAATTAACGCCTGTTTCTACGTTTCTTAAACGAAAAGAGCATATAAATGTCATGCTTACTTGACCAGCTTTCCAAACACGAAGCACTGGCATTCCAGCAATAATAGAATTAGGATCATCCTCGGCGGCACTAGATTATAATTATATTATGTTTCGTATTAACCATATGTATTACATACATGAAAATGCATAAGTTACTTAATTAGTTCTTATTAAATTAAAACTCACCAGTTAACCGTGTCGTTTGCTCCAATAACAAGCTAAAAAGTAAAAAAAAATATTTATAACTCAAAATAATTAATTAAAAAAAGTGATACACGAAATACAATGTTTAATTCTTAAGTACATACCACTAGATCAGTCTCATCAAAATCTTCATTAATTTCGTCCATTTCCAAAACGATGTCGTAAGGTACGCCAGCCTCTGCAAGGAGAACATTAAGCTGCCCAGGCATACGACCTGCAAATAATAAATAAAATGTCGGGTTCAAATTGTAAGTGCCCATCGTGCTCATCAAAGAATTTCTATAGTCGGGAGGACGTTATGTGTATACGTTAGCGTCATTAGCCATATGTATGTCATTACTGTGTGATATAATTGCAAACCTAGTAATACATCTTCAGAGTAAAAGTTTAAATACAGACCTGCGACTGGATGAATGGCGAAGCGAACATTTTTTCCTTTTGATCTAAGCGTTTGCACCATTTCCGCAATTGGATACTGTGCTTTGGCGACACACATGCCATAACCTGGCGTGATTACGATATTTTTTGCTTCCTTGATCATTTCAACGGCACCATCGACCTGAACTTCAGTATGCGTTCCAGTGACTCCAGCAGATGTTCCAGTCGATATTCCGTAGCCTCCCAAAATGACATTGGCAAGAGATCTGTTCATTGCCCTGCACATGATGTAAGACAAGATAGCGCCAGAGCTACCAATTAAAGCTCCTACGATGGTCATGAGATTGTTATTGAGCATAAAACCTTCCGCGCAGAGAGCCCAACCACTGTAGCTGTTTAAAACGGTGATGACAACAGGCATATCAGCACCTAAATGTGATAAAAATATTTCGATTGTTTCAACGATTCAAATAATGACAGTCTTCAGTCTTGCAAATAAACTTAATTTTCAGAATCGGATTTATCGTCCACCATACGAGAACGCGGGGGAATCCATGTTATCATCATAAATATTTTTTATAAATGAAGAAAGAATTAAAAAAAAAAACAAGTTATACCGCCGATTGCTGCTGTCAGTGTAACTCCCATTGCTGTGCTTAAAGCGGCGGTGGTTCCCAACATGCTCATTCCTGCAACCATTGAAGGGTCGTAAAAATAGTATGCCATTGCTCCAACATTTCCAAGTAACATAGCTGCATTCAGTGCATGTCTTAATAAAGTAATAATAATATTTCTTCTAATAAATTCAAGATTCAATAAAAATAATAAAAAAATTTCAATAAAAAATTTTCAACCTTCCAGGAAGTAATAGAGGAGCCGAGTTAAGGACACCTTGTAATTTTCCGTATGCAACAAGAGAACCACTATAAAATATACAAAAACGTTCATCATCACCTAAATTAAGTAGCATTAGTTTGTGAAAGCTATTATTCGGATTTTGAATCACCTAAATGTGACACCTCCTATGTAAGTACCCAAAAAGAGAGCAGTTTTCACCACATTTGCTGCTGGATCCGTGGCGAAATTGGGAAAGTCGTGAATGTATGTTGCAAAGCACGTTAAGACGGCGGCTAATCCTACTAAACTATGGAAAGCAGCAACGAGCTGTAGATGAAACATCAAAACTAATTACAGCAAGGCACGTACATAAGAACCAGAACATCTATAACCAAAACAATTTTGTTTCTGGTCTTCTAGTGCTATAAATAAAATGTTTAAAATCAAACCATTTCAGCGGCTGAAAGCAGAAAATATATTGCAAGATTATCAAATCAATACGTATAAGAAGTAGCACTGATACGTATGTAACAATGTCTGCAATCTATAATTTACCCAAATCAACCACCACGCTTCCTGGTCTCATACTTTCAATATGTTCCTTTAAAACTAAAAGTGGAGCTTTCTTTCCTGTGAACAAAACATATATACGCATGTTGTTAATCTATTTATATTTGCGTAATTTACAAACTCTATCAAGTGCGTTTTTTTCAGACTGACAATTAGACAATCACCT
This sequence comes from Seira musarum, assembly GCA_027743895.1. Classification (NCBI taxonomy): domain Eukaryota; kingdom Metazoa; phylum Arthropoda; class Collembola; order Entomobryomorpha; family Entomobryidae; genus Seira; species Seira musarum. Next base: position 18,707 of record JAHZMX010003926.1, read on the forward strand.
GGAATTAAAGCGGTACTAATTATTACATCCACTTCCTTGGCTTGCTTCGCAAACAGGTCATGTTCGGCCTTGATAAACTCTGGGGACATCTCTTTTGCATATCCTCCCGTACCTTCACCTTCTTCTTTAATATCGATAGTCAAAAATTCTGCTCCCATGGACTCTGCTTGTTCCCGTACCACAGATCTTGTATCAAACAAACGAACTACTGCGCCCATGTTCTTACTTTGTCCACAAGCTGCCAAACCTATTTAAACGAGTGCAAACGACGGCGTTTGTGGAATGATCAGTCCTGGGTGATTTTAAAAGTTAAAAAATAATACTGTTGATAATATAACGTAAAAAATAATATTACCTGCGACACCTCCACCTATGACTAAGATTTTTGCAGGTGGAACTTTCCCAGCTGCAGTGATTTGCCCTGTTGTAAAGATTTTTATTTGTTTTTATTTAAAATTGAGATAATTCATTTAATGAATCTGCGGGAAAAGTAAAGTCAACGTTATTAATTTACCTGTGAAAAATCTACCAAAGTGATTCGCAGCTTCTATAACCGCCCTATATCCAGCGATATTTGCCATTGAGCTGAGAGCGTCAAAAACTTGAGCCCTTGAAATACGAGGAACACAGTCCATGCCTATAAAATAAATTGTTTATCTAGAAATCCATTTCAGTTTTAATATTAATCAAACACGTTTCTAAAGCCAACTTACCAAAGACTGTCATGTTTTTTGCCGCTAGCTTGTCCAGAATCGCCTTATTTTGGGCAGGATACAAAAATGATATAAGAGTGGAATCATTTTTGAACAGGTTAACTTCCGGTTCCAAGGGTTGTCTCACTTTTAAAACAATGTCTATTAGGAATTAATGACATGCACAAAATTATATTTATTATTTGTTTTTAATTTTGAGCTCTTCGTTGTTTCAAATATAATTATATAATATGCTTTATTACCAGACTGATATGCTGTCTTTTGATCAACAATCTGACCACCACTTGCTAAGTAATCAGAGTCCCTGAACTTTGCCTCAAGTCCTGCTCCCTTTTCAACACGAACTTGGAATCCTTTTTTCACAAGCGCAGCTGTAACTTGTGGCGTTATCGACACCCGCCTTTCTTTCGGGTAGCACTCTCGGGGCACACCAATTGCTATATTTTTATACCTGAAAATTGTTTTATTGAACCTTTAAATTCCACAGTTTTTTACACCTATTTATCAAGGTTGCTAATCTACTTACGGAATGCCCTTCGGGGCTGCTGCTGTTGCAGCTCGTGCATCTTGCTTGACAGGGTTTGTTGATTTCCTCAACGGTTGCCAAGTTCGAAAGGTCCTCTTCCCTACAATCCAAACCGGATGTTTTTCTATAATGTTTAGGACTAACATTTTATTTTTCTTCGGTAAGGTGCATATGGGCGTAGGGGGTGGTGATTTAGACAGCAGAACCACCTCACGGTGCGGTGCTCTTCTTCCGGACCTGAAACGAAACGATACAACACAAACATTTTTTTAAAGCGTGTGTACAAAAGCGTTTTTGCTCTGGATACTTGACATCTGCAATTCCGCATTTTCGAAACAATCACAGCATGCACTTTTCCTCTCTTTGTTTCGCTTTGTGAGAGCAGCTAGCTGTAGCAGTGGGGTAACATGAACATATTGAGCCTAAGTATATGCATTTTTTTATTGATTTGCAGCCTGGAATTTCATGTACGTAGGTATTTCATAATCCGATTAGCATTTGTAAATGTACACTGTATTATGATAATTGCATTTTCCATGTGCAAGGGAACTTAATATAATGATTTTTGTTGCTTATATTTGTGTCATAATTATTGAAACCGAATCTGTCCTTAACTGCATTGTTCATTCCGCAAATATAAAAAATCGCCATAAAAAACGGCATCATAAATGTACCCAGAATTTAAGATTTATGTAAAAGTAGTTAAACGAATTTCTTGATCGAAAATTATTTTAATTAACAGTGCAATGAAGTATTTTGATTTCATGTGATAAGGAATCATGAGTGTTGTGCATGTAAAAAAAACCCTGAATGACAATCGATGCTTGTCACTTTTATCTTCGTTGTGTGTCTCCTCCGCACACACTCGCCGTCTTGTGTGACTTAGATTTGTACAAACACTTTAGACTTACAAAAATATTTTGATGTCAACATACATATTTTGTATATAATATGCACTCAGAAGTTTTACACACATTTTTTTTTGGTTTGGAAAATGTGACCTAATATTCAGGCTGTGATAACAAACTCGGAAAATATGTGTCTAGGTTAATCAGATAAAAAATATGTACGAGATTAATTGCGTCTTCAAAGATTAGTTCATACTTACCAAGCCGGCACCTGTCTCCCGTCCAACTTAATTCCCGACACAATGTAAAGAAATTCAACTATTTTAATGACATTTCAGTTTTTACCAGTCGAAATTTGTACAGTTGCTGCCGACTTTTCAGAGAGCAGCTGGCATTGAGCCACTTGTTAACTATTCTGCAAAAGAAATGAGTTGGACTTTTGGAGAAAAAAAAAGTCAAACTTCCGAATGTCATTCCAAAACTCTGCTCTCTCTGGAAGTAAAGTGCGACTTACCCAGAGCAATGATGTTTTTTACTCGAGTCTGGGAAGATCTGCAGATGAGGAGCTGGTTGGTGTAGCAGCAGCAGCGGTTTAGAATACCACTGCAGAATGGCTATACCTGACTTCTATTAAACTGAACGAGTTGGCTTTGTTGTTGGAGAAGTATTAAAAAAGTAAAGCAGGCATAAGCTTCATTTCGCATCATAATATCAACACCCTTTAAGCCATGTAGCTAAACGCATTCATTCCCCCATTGCTGAAGGGATTGCAAGTTCTATTCTATAATCCCAGCCTTGTTATGTTCATGTCCCATGCTTTCCAGTATGATTGCGGTCTTTTGGGTAAATATATTTATTTTTAGGTTTTCGTTCAGCCTAAGCTTTCATGAGAATGGAATCAACGAAGAAATCAGACAGGCAGATCCATTTTAATAATGGCAACCCTGTTGGCTGTTGTTGGTGATTTCGGCTTACCAAAAACAGAAAACAAGAAGAGTAGAATATTTTAATCTTAGCTTCTGCTTTATAACACCATTAGCTTATCGTTTCATGAAAGTGGAACGTGAGTGAATGACTGAATCTGACTGACAATGCAATGACTGAGAATATTTTACTCGTTGAGATGGCTTGTTCAAAAAATCGCATTGGATAAAAGTGTCGCCTTTCAGATTTGAAGCGCGAGTTGTCTCTGGATTTCAAGTGCATCTTGTTCAAAAAGCCGGCAATAAAACCAAGTATTTAGGTACATAGATGCAAAGCGATCGAGACTTAATTTGAGGAATGTTAGGTAATGCTAAAAAATAGAAAGCTAAAGCTATATGTCGATACATACCTCAAAAGTTACAATATTTGTACTTAATTATTAGCTGTAGCTCAAGTCTTGGTAGATTAGTCAACGGGGATGAGCAGGGAATAAGAATATGTATCTTTCATTGAGCTGATTCAACAAAAATGACACACAAAAAAGTACCTATTCTTTCACGTTTGTACTTAGGACAGGAACAAATAAATCTGTTTTACGAAAAAAAAGTAAACGCATGTTAACTGCCCCTTCCATTTCTTTAGTATACCTGGGATAATAATATTGAATAGACTCTTCTTCAGTTACATAAAACATGCTCAAAAGGAGAATGAAAAATTCAGAGTCCTTGACCCAACAAGGATTCATTGTCCCTTTCATCCACTATAGGTATTTCGTGGTCCATGGGTTTCTGAGATTCTCACTGTTGCGTCTTTCATTCTATATGATCTGAATATTTTTTCGGGTGATTCAACAAAAAAATATACTCAAGTCATTTCCAGCGGCATTTAGAATGTAAAAAGTAGAACATCTTCACCATTTTACTTGATTTTCCATGTTTTACCTAAAAACCAGACGTTTTAAGGAATGGAAATACCTTTGCTTCGCTGAGTGAGACGAGACCCCATAATCAGATCTAATTTTAGAAAAGCTTTGAAATAGAATTACAACTTCAGCCAAACTCAGAAAACAAACGGATTTACTCTTCCAAGAGACATCGAAAACCACCTTGCTGCTATTAACCAACATGTGATGATCAATGAATACTGCTTATCACATGTAATGCTTTATTATGCGAAATAATACACCTGCAATTAATTAGTTATAATTAATTGTCTAGCGCATTATTTCTTTGACTTTAAATAATATTAGTGCACACTTTGTACAGCTTCAAATTTATTGAAACACAAACCGGTTTTTTTAGCAGACTTGAATTCTGTAGATATTCTGGAATGAAACTTTATTTTGTACAAAAACTGCCCATCTGCTTCTGCGCTTCTTCTGGACATGGCTATGTTGATTTAAAAATTGAACTCAAGATTTGCAAATTCATGAAGAATGACATAAAATATCATGGCTTACCACGCACAATTCTACCGACTATCCTGATGTGAAAAGTCAAGTTCAATGTACCCCTGACTCTTTTTGATTCATTTCATAAAGTCCTTCACTCAAGTTTACTTCAGAAAGTTGTTTTATCCATCCATATAAGTAAGTATTTTCAAAGTGGACAATCCAAATCTTACTCATTTCGCTATCTGAGCATCTTACTTAAATGATTATGATGCTGCTATCAACTAACACTTTATGCATACCTATCCCACATTTCTTTTCTCTCACGAATTCAATGTGATTTTGTACTTAGTAAAGACTAAGCGAAGAATAAAAGTAAAGAATTTGAAGTTGAGTTTTTTTTCAGCCTACGTGACAAAAAAGGCATTTAATGTAGAAATATAAATCCGCTTTTAATGTTTGCAAAAATTTTAATAAAACGCGTTTCTGGAAATCACAAGCAGATGCTCAAGCTTGTGCATCGATTGTCGGTAGGCCATGACCTAAAAAAAGATGATAAATTATAAACCTACATTTAAAAGCCATTTGTAGCAGATCATGGAAGCAGTTTACCATATCATCACTATTGCCGCGCAGGAAGCTTTTTCATCGTCTTACATAAATTATTGAAGTGGTTGAAGTATCTTACACGCATCATCATCTGTACATATGAACTAAATGATAAGCTGCTGTCATTTCTTATGAATGAACGGGCAAAATAAAACGCTAAATAATTTTTGCTAACGTAGAAATGATGAATTGATTTATTTGTTTATAATTATAACTTCTGCTACTACTTAAAATTCCATAAAATTACTCTTCCCGGCTCAAGCCAAATTCTCGAACAAATTTTTTCTTACATAATAATGATGATTCAAGAGGATGTGGTATAATTGATATGATTGAGTAGTTTGGGTGGAGATGTGCCACGTCTACAATTTGATTCACTTTTCTATCATTATCGCATCAGCAAGGTATGCTTTATCCACTCATTAATATTTGTAATATATAATTTTATAATGATTAGATGAAAATCATTTCCATTTTCGCTTCATTCCAGTGCAAAGGAAGCTCTGACTTTGAAAAGTTATAACTTTTGCTTGATTTTAATATCAAATGCAAGTGAATTGGGTAGTTCACAAGCCAGGTACTTACAGCATGTTACTTTCATAAAAAAACTTATTGTGCCAACCAAGCCGTAGTTTGTACTTGTTGTCCGCATCCATTGATATTTAAATAAAGAGTATGAATATAACAAACCCCAACAATTTTAGCTCTTTACTTTTTCTTCCTTTCTACGCTTGAAACGATGGAACACAAAAAACTCTAAACTGATGATATGATGTCCGTACCTACTCTGCACGTACATTGTGTACTCTTGTATTTTGTCTGGTCTAGCTAGCAATGCTGCAAACTCCATCAAAGTTATGTGAAGCCCGGTGTTAGTTTGGAAGCTGTTCGAGTAAAGCCTGCTTAAATTATTTTCATGACTTGCTTTGCTACCCTCAAAGTAAGTGAAAACGTAATATACGAGCACCTCTAGCTTTAGTAAGTAATCGTAATTCTGATTCCTTTCAGATCACTAGAGCTCTTCCAGCTGCACATTTTTTTTATCTCATCCGCCTGTCATTCTCTTGTGAACCCAACTTGAATGTGTAGAGAGGCTTGGAATCTGTCTTTCAGTTTTAGCTCTTCCAAGTTAAGCATTACATATTATGTGATTGTAATTTGTCATTAATATTTGATATCTTTGTAGATTAGTTCTTTGGAAAACTTGCAAAATCACATTAGTTTCCAGCTCTATATTTTTTGCATCAAAGTAGTAATTGGCGAGACACAGAATTTAAACAATAAGCTCACATAACGAGTTGATAAGTGCTTTATGTCAGTTACACGAAAGTGACATTTGTGTGTAGATAGAGTTATTAGAAGAGTGTACACGCATCAAGTTCAAAGCTCCAGTAACCTTGAATACTTTGCTTCATAAAGTGCAAACAGAGGCAGAAAAGAGCCTGTCGCAAGCTGTAGAGATTTTCTAGTGACATTTTTTGTCTATTGTTACCCTGCCCTGCTCTCTTGGAAGCTGATAGAATGGCGTCTTCAATGAGAAACTTGGTTAAAGGTGTTATCAACAACACGCGTTCATGTAAGTTTGCAATATTTACCTGCTTTTGCTTTTCTCATGTCTAGCAACCTAAAAAAATCTGTGTGTGTGTGGCTTGACTTGTCAAAAGTATTTTAAGCGAAACTTACGTCAATCGCTATCCTTTTTTCCGTGTCTGTCTGCTTCTCTCAAGTGGAATTCTAATTTTGGCCTCTTCTGTTTTTCTAGACTCCACGGGAAAGCGAATTGAAGTCGCAAGACCTGTGGTCGATCTTGATGGAGATGAAATGGTACGACGAAATAAAAATGAGATTGTAAAATTGTAATATAATTTTGGCAGCATGATGAATAGAAAACGCTTGACTAATCTTTCAGACGAGAATCATTTGGGAAAAAATCAAGGATACATTGATTTTTCCATACTTGAAAATTGAAGCTTTGTACTATGACTTGGGTCTTCCTTACCGAGATCAAACTGACGACCAAGTGACCTATGACGCAGCTCAAGCAATTTTAAAACATAGTGTTGGCATTAAGTGTGCCACCATTACTCCTGATGAAGCCCGTGTAGAAGGTAAAGCCAACGATGTGCATTAGATTGTGAATGCATGAAGTAATGCATGAAAGAAAAGTTTGCATGTATTTTTGCTTACCGCATCTAATAAAATCTAGAATCTAAATTCAAGGAAATCGTTTGAATGAATGACAGAGTTTAAGCTAAAGAAAATGTGGCCGAGTCCTAATGGAACTATTCGTAACATTTTGGGAGGAACTGTGTTCCGTGAACCAATCTTATGCAAAAATATTCCACGCTTGGTCCCGGGATGGACTCAACCTATCAGTGAGAAAACATTTTTTTATCATCGCATTCACTGATTTTGTCTGCCTTTATATCACATTTTGCGTCATATTGGATTTCCATTTTCTCCCCAGTTATTGGCCGTCATGCTTTCGGGGATCAGTATAAAGCTACGGATGTGGTCATTGAAAAACCAGGTAGATTTTTTTTTGTTCAAGTTGGAAAAAGTTTTGACGCGAAACAGCTATACCGTGATTTTACATTTTTTTTGTTAAAAACCAGGAACGGTTGAGCTTGTTTTCACTCCTAAAGATGGAAGCGCCCCGAGAAAAATGGAAGTGTTCAACTTTGTTGATCAAGGTGGCGTGGCAATGGGGATGTACAATACTGACAACTCCATTAAAGGATTTGCTCACTCAAGCTTGCAGGTTGGATAAAGCAAGTTCAACCTTGACACGAATGTCTTGAGTAATATGTATGAAACTAAAATACAAACTAGATACTTATATTTGACCGCAAATTATTCATTCACAGATTGCTTTGCAAAAGAAGTGGCCCTTGTACATGTCTACAAAAAATACGATTCTTAAGCGATATGACGGAAGATTCAAGGACATCTTTCAAGAAATTTATGACAAAGAGTACAAAGCCCAGTTTGAAAAGGCTGGAATTTGGTACGAACACAGACTGATTGATGACATGGTGGCCCAAGCCCTCAAGTCAAATGGAGGTTTTGTGTGGGGTAAGCTGAGAAATTTATAAATGGCTTTGTAGTTATAAAATCAAGATTTTAGGAGGAGTTCATGATAAATTCATATTTTCCCAGCTTGCAAAAACTACGACGGTGACGTGCAAAGTGATATTGTAGCTCAAGGATATGGCTCTCTTGGATTAATGACATCAGTTCTCATGTGTCCGGATGGTAAGACTATTGAATCTGAAGCGGCTCATGGGACAGTCACAAGGCACTACAGGTACTTACTAATAAATCTCTTCTCAAAATGACAGATGAGTGTTAAAAAGAGATAAAAATCCTAATGCGTTACGTTTTGCAAAAAAAAAGGATGCATCAAAAGGGACAGCCAACTTCAACTAATCCGATTGCGTCCATTTTTGCTTGGACACGCGGTCTACTTCACAGAGCGCAACTTGATAACAACCAAGAACTCAAGAGGTGTGATATTAATCCAAACAAGGCACACTTAAGCCACGTACATTTTTTATAAATGCTCTTACAAAAAATAACTGGTTTTTGATAGGTTTGCTGAAGAGCTGGAGAAGGCGTGTGTTGACTGTGTGGAGAACGGTAACATGACCAAGGACTTGGCTGGATGTATTCATGGTCTCAAAAATGTGAAAGAAGGGATGTACCTTAACACGATGGATTTCCTAGAAGCCATTAAGACCACACTTGACAAGAACCTTAGTTCAAAATAACTTTGACACTTTTTAGAATATCTAAACTGCTGTGACGCATAAACACGAAATGTGCCATTTTGGCAACCCACACTGAAAGTATTGTTTTAATCGTTGAATATGACATGTTATGTATAACCTATGAATCATTATATTCACATTCACGCTCTTGCTAATAAGTTAAATCTGTTTTTCCTAACTGTTGGTTTGTTCCCTTACATTTGTCATGTTTATCTTATTTCAGAGTTTATAAAATATTTTTAAAGTACTTATCGAACCTTTTTGCACTTGAAATAAATTATTATGCCCCACATGGTGTCATGAGTTTTTCTGAATAAAACGAACCCAACGGATTGTTTCAAACATACTTTTCGTTATTCCATAAAGTTTTTTTAAACTGTTCCCGAGCACGAAAAAAGGTCCGCGTGCATTGCTTGGAAATTCGTATCTATAGGCCAATGACTAGTCCTAGGCCAAAAGAATTCATACACTCGGGATTTTGCTTTGTTGTAGGTATTTCTGTGACAAACAGACCGACATTATCAAATGTTGTTCTTTATTAATTGTACATAACAACGGATAAAAAAGGTGCAAGCATTCTGAAAGACCTTGGTTAGCATGATTGGGATTTCATTTTGAAACTAATTCCATTCAAATTGAAGAAAATTTCATGATTTTCTCTCCCTAGATCGTTCAAGCATGGGCTGGTTGATTATTGGGAAATGTATTTTTTCATGTTACGCTTCATGGAGGCTAAGACGAGCACAGAAGAAGCTAGATCGTATTAAGCTAAACAATTATAGACAAGGTCAAGGCCTTCCTCGAATTTATTCTTTTGGCGAAAAGATTTCCAGACGGATTTTTCGACTTTTAAAACCATGCATTGGGTCCTTGAAACAATGTTTCTGTCCTTGTTGCATTGATTATGACGCTTTATATCCTAACCAAAAAAGAACATTTTATCAAAGGATCTGGATACGCGGGACTAAAGAAAATTATATCGCAAAGTGCCTTGCTGGAATCGTTGGTACTTTTCACCAAATTTGGTGCACTTGTGCACTACTTATTGAAGATAAAGATGTAGTTTTCAAAGTAATTTGGAAAACTGATGCATTAGATATTGCACTTGCAGCTGGAATATTTCTCTCCGTTATGCTTTGGAAGGCTGTTCATGCTGATCCCATAAATTTATCCAGTGGTCTGATAAAGCCTAAAACTCTTCAAGTTCAAAGGGAGCCTTCAACTGCTGTGAAAGCAGTGATAATTATTTTGGGTGTTTGCCTTACCTGTGCGTTAGCATTTTCCGAAGCATGCCGCTGCATTCTAGTATTAGCACTTTTGCAGTTCTTCACAAATAAAGGTAGAGTCGCATTAATGGCTTATATTCTTGTTTTGGCCATATCTGGGCCTTCAAGGAATAGTGTTACCAATATAGAAATTTTAAC
>JAHZMX010003927.1:0-13629 GCA_027743895.1 Seira musarum
CTCAAATACACCAATGGCATCCTCCCCCATACCCTTACACACTTACCTTAGACGACACGCCCCCTCCTTCCTCACAGCGTCTACTAACGCCATACTGTTACACACTATCGAGTGTGGCGTTAGGAAGTTTTCCTCTACAGTACAGTGTATATTACTACTACTCGTATACTCATCCCAAACATACCAATCTGTACCTTTTTTACGTGCTCTTTTACGTGCTTATAGTTTGATTTAAATTAATTAACTTTGTATTAAATTATAGACATTTTTTGTGTGTAAACGATCTTTCTTGCCGACAGTGTATTTCTGATCTGAAACAGAGAGGTCCACCCCCAAATTGAAAAAAGTCATCGTTTATTATTTGCAGTTTGATTTAAACGCTAACGCATGACTTTAATATAAGAATCGCTTCCATATATACTCGAAGCTGTCGGACTTGAACTTATAAATTTCCAGTGTCACTGATCATCCATGACTTATGGGGCACTCAAACCCAAAATCCTAGAATGCTTTCTATCACTTCAAAACATTGTAATCAACCTCAGTTAAGTTTCCCTTATTTTTCAATTCTTTTATAACTTTAAAATTACATATGCAAGCGTGACTATAATAATCGTTTTGTAAAATGGCGTTGTAAAAATGTTTTATAATGTCTACGGTGTAAGATGCCTATTTGTAAAGGGGACCGTTGCGATAAATAAATACCTATTTACTTATTTAACCATTTGAAAGGACAGGCTTAAAAATTAAAAATCCATTTTAAATATTTCAATTGTTGTGAAAATTGACCTGATTGATTAGGTCGTTACACAGTAAGCAAGCCCTCTGTAAAAAAGCATGGCTCACTTAACCTCGGCAAGTCAAACCTTCACCTTAATCTTTTGTTCCAGTGGATTTTAAACTAGTCTGACAATTGACTAACCCATTGGTATCTGACAATCTGACTATTCACATCTACGCAAAAATGCAATACCATGACAATATGGGTGACACAAACTATTTCGATAGGGAAGCGCCAATAATGAAGCACAGATTGACTTTTCCATTCAAGTTGGACGGAGACAAATATAGTAAGGTAATACTAAGATGACTTACCAAAATACTTCCGAATTTCACCCGTGAGAACCTCAGATTGTGGTGGCTTAGGTATAGAGATTTTGGTCGGTTTCCATGCGGCATTTGTGAAAACACATGTTCTTTTTTAATCGGGTTTCCTCAGAACCTGTAAATATATAAAAATGCATAAATTGTTGCACATATGGTTTAATTTGATTGAATTTAACGACTGATTTTAGTTTATCTAACAAACGTAAAATGATTGGAAATCCTCCGTGTTGTAAAAGCGCCAATGTTATGTAAAGTAATGGAGGTTTAACAAGTGTCGTCCGCAGTATTAAAAAATTAAAATGCAAAATGATTGCCGTGTAACTGTAAACACTAGATTATTGCCGTCTTGAATAAAATAAGCACGACCCTTACTCGTTTTGTCAGACTTGTATAAAAACGGACGTTTGCTTCGCTTTTTTTATTAACTTAATTTTTTTGCATTTTAAGAAGGGATTATGCTTAATGAATGCCGCCACGACGGCAGAAAGCAACAGGGTACCAACCAAGGATAATAGGTGGGGAATATGGAAAAGTGGGAATTGGAAAAGATAACCGGTATTTTTCCGTCCAACAAATTTGTTGAAAAAATATCCAAATTAGACCGTTTCAGACGCACGGCAAATTGGCTCCAGGTGAAAATTAAAAACAAAATGACCGATTGCACATTTTTTCAAATCACTCCCCGGCTACTCTCAATTCAGTCTCTAGTGCAAACATGGCCTCACCGATGCACAGCTAAATCGCCGAAGACGAATTAGCGACAAGGGGGCTCTTCATACGATTCCTACGTTTGCCGCCCGGGGCCTTAAGAAATCTAAGGCGTTTGATGACGCCTGTCGGAAAGTATGTGGGGCGGTGCCACTGGATACCAGGCAAAGGGTCTTCGATAGCTCAGGTCAAATGCAATTCCTTCGATAGTTATTAATGCAGCGTAGGGCCAAATCAATCCAATCGCACAGAACACAATAAAATAGGTGTATTTTTACTAGTTTATTAGCCCTCAACTATTTCTTTAATTAATAAACAAGAATCGTCTTTAAGACAGACCGGAAATCAATTAAAAACAATTAAATCGAAATTAAATCTACAATTGATTTCTTCCTTCGGCTGAGCATGCCGTTCTATCTTTCTCCTACCAAGTCTGACCGACTACTACTACCAAGCTACGACGACAAGTCTACGCTTGTTTTCCTTTTCCCTAGCAACCTAGCCTAATGCCGCCATTCGGTCGGCTTCCAGAAAAAATCTGCATAAAATCTATGGCAGTGACTGCCCTACGTTAAATCTTATACGTATAACATACATCATTGCCTATCTATTAAAACCTAATTCAACGTTGTTTGCCTAGTGCAAATACACATTGCCATATACGCCCATGCATTTGGCCGGCACCTTTGTATGGGGGTTCTACATAAAGCAAAAGGGTCGAATTCGGATCAAATTACATATTTAGAATCCCCAGAGCGTGGAAATATTTATGCAACAAAACTACTTCAAAATGGGGCAAATTGATATTTTCACTTAAAATAACCTATTCTATACCATTACTAATTTTACAAAAAAATGAAATAATAAATCCTCGGAGAGTCCTCTCACTCTCCGACAACGCCTTACAACTGAAACTACAACACGCATATATATCTGCCCTGAGCAAGTAACACGCATCTAGTTATTCGAATTGGGTAAATAACGTAACCTATTGAAACTTGCCATTTAAGCCTATACAAGGTTCAAAACTAACAGAAAGAGTAAAATATCGAACAAATTATATACAAATAATCCCCAGAGCATGGAATAATAGAAACGTGCAATTTAGTGCTGGCACTATGCTTATGGCTTATTTGCCAGCGTTGAGTCATAAGGCATAAAGCCTGACTTAAAATTCTAGGAAACTTGACTTATCCCAGGGTGTATTAGTCATGACGACCGGACTTAACGTTCACCTATACTCTCCATGCATTTGTAGTAAACAAACCTGCAGCTGACGTTTATGAATGCACTTTAGAAGGTGATTTTCAAAATTGTGCGCCGTCGTTTCGCAAGAATAGGTCAAGTATTTCCAGACTTATTTCGCATCGATAAAAAATTAGTAACGTGACCTGCACTATCGCGCTGGCGAATAAGTAATAACGATAGTCCCAGCACTAAATCGCATGTTCGTTAATATTTTGACGACATCAAGACTAAAAATTGGGGGAACTCAACGAGCTGAACAAAAGTGTTAATGGCGCCAAGTCCGTATCTTTTCAAATGCGTCCGCTAGGGGGCGCACAAGTTATAATGGGAAAATTTTTAAACTTCGGTGAAATCGACTGAATTTTTTATACATTGTAGACCTTGATGAGTAGAACAAAAAAGTAAATAAGCACAACCTCCGAAAAAGTCCCTAGAGGGCGCTAGAGCGCCTCAAAGTTTTAATATGGCGAATATTGTGCACCCTTTTGCGCCATCTAGGTACTGTTTCAGAGGTTGGGCTCGTTTACTTTTTTATTGAGGAAACTCAGGGAATTGAGCAAGTCATAAGTAAGGCTGTAACTCACTCTAGGGATATAGATATGGAAAGATGTCAAACCTCCAGCTTCAGCAGTCTGTATCATCGGATAAAGTACAAAGGACCATAGACGCTAGGTAGTCATAGCCAGGCCATCACAAATATCTCGAAAGAGCCATCGAGACCAATCACGAAAATTGGTACGCAGGTTGATTCGGCCATTGCCAATTTTTTAAGACCAAAATCAGGATTGGTCTCGGTGGCTCTTTTGAAATATTTGGGTTGCAGTGGGGGTATCTTTCTCGAAAATGGCAGGAGAACGTTACCATTGTGAATTTTGGCCTGGAAATGACTACTTAGCGTTTATCCTCCTGTGGCTACGAAGAATACCTGAGCTATCCAATGTCCTTTCAAAAAAAGGATTTTCTGTCAGCTGCGCCTGCAACCGACCTTGCTTAACATACTCTCATTATATGTGGACAGATCTAAATTCACTTTTCAGCATACTCAGCAATGCAAAATATGCAACGTTAATGCCACGGACAATCTTTATCACCATATATGCGAATGCAAAGCGTACAAGCCCTGCAGAAATTAATGAACCGAGGAAATTCAACAAAATTTTTACAAACTACTCTCCAGAAAGAATTCACAACCTGTGCCCGTACATAAGGACCAGCTTGAAAATAAGAGCATTTATATTAAACGAATAATATCTGACTGTATTGCAACTTACTACTTAACATTCCATTTAATCTGCATTTGTAATGTGTTATTTATACTAATTATCCTCCTTTCCCATATGATGTAAACTCATTTACGTCATATTATGCGCGGGCTGTGGCCCTCATATCATAATAAACACATTTACTTACTTACTACTATAACTTTTGCATCACAAACGGTCAAACATAGGGTAATGTATTAATCTCTTGCTTAATGAAATAACTACGTGAATTTTACATTTAGAGTAAATCCTTAGCTAATTCCTTTATAGATTATCTTAAATATTAAGTATTAAGAGTGTAGTCATCTTATCTCCATTGCTGGTCTCCAATACTTGTATAATTTCTCTATGTAGTCTACACTTTCGGTTTTAAACAGTGTTAGAAAATTTGAACGTCCAATCCTAAAGCGGAGACACATACCATTGTTCTTTCATTTACATAGTTGTGACACTCAAATAGGACGTGTGTACATCTTCGGGAAACCCTTCTTCATAATTCTTACATATACGGTAATTTTTAGAACGCGATCCGTTGAGTTTACTAGATTTTCTCTTAAACGTAACGTGATTACAATTTGTCCGAATCTGAAACATGAACCTTTTAAAGTTTACGGTGAAATTACCATCCAAATATTTTTCCCGATTACATACTCGTATAATATTCTTGTATTAGTGCATTCAAGTTGACAATTTTTCTACCGTATAGTTCTTTATTCTGCTTCTATCAGTACTCACAAGTTTAATTATATGTTCTTTGTTAATGTATGAGCTTAGCTGCTCAATGCTATTTATCTTTTCACTCTTTCGGAAAATGTTTACATCTTTATCCAACAATATTTTTCGTCCATTTTAGACTCTAACACCTTCATTCGGTGAAAGCAATTCCGCAAAAGACTGTCCTCGTTCCTTTTACTTAGTCTAAGTATAAATTTTAGGGAAACATTCGGAAACCCATTTTTAATTGGCCTTGAATTGTTCTCAAGCATAATAAGCCACCGTGGGGCATCATTTGGAAGAAAAAAGTCATCTAAGAAAGTCATATTGAAAATCAATCACTCTCTCTGCATAATTTACGCCCCAAACATGAATTGAATAAAAAAGAATTGATCGTATCATTGATTCAAAAGTCTATTCTGTCTATTCTAAATTTTAGCAACGAAGGTACCATTTCTTCTATTTTCAAAAAATTGACGAACGGTGTCAACAAACCGTCAGACCCCCTCGCCCCCTGTCAGTTTCTTTCACTTTTTTGCAAACCCTCTCTTCGCGTTCGGGGATGACGTCATTTATGAACGGTCCTACTTTCATACTGTATATGTGTAATCATGTAGTAAAAAACTGCTTACCTTTTGCGCCATCCTTTTGAAAATTTTTTATGCATTCTTGAGAACATTTCCTGCAGCAGGTTACTACATTTACGTGGAAAGAAGTGCCTCCGTAACATTCGTCTTCAAAACACTCGTCCACGGCTAAAAAAAGTAATGACCTCTTTGAATGCAAGCCACAATAATCACTAACTATAAGTAGTAAACTTTTGTACTACGACAACTCTAGTAACAATGTTCTTGATTGAGCGGAGAAACGTCAAGCTAGAGTCAGAACAACAAACTTTGAAGCGCACTTAGATGATGGACAGAAATGTTAATGTACATCATTAGCAGAATTTTAGGAATTAATGGAATTCCTAAATGGTATTGTCATCTGGGGTAGTTAAATAATTATACCAGTTTTAGACACAGTTGGTGCGGCTGTAACATGTAGTCTATCCAATTATGTTGAAGGTGCTTTTCACCGTACACGCTGCTTCACTAAACTGTGGCAGCAGTTGTGGTCCTGAAAGTCTTCCCCACTTTAACGGGCCTATGACTTGCAAAACGTGCACGTATTTATTCAAAATTAACACAATTGTAAAGATAAGTTGGTCTGGGAAGCTTTTCTGGAAAACTAATATAATTTACAATTTTATTAGTAATTGTAGGAGGGAAGCAACTTCTGCAGTTCTCTCCGGGGGAGAATATTAAATTCCCAGCTTTGTTTATTTTGTAATATTTGCATGCATTGAATTAGAAAATGAGCCAAAATAACAGACTAAATAGCTTATTTTTGCACTCAATATGTAGGAAAAGATATACACAGTCGTGTAAATTCCCGCAAAAATAACTACCTAACTAGTTAGTTTGGCCCTCGCTATGTAGGCAAGGATTGCCTTATATGTGTTTAGAGCCGCAAAAATAACTGCCTAAACATGTTATTTTTGCAGTCGCTACTTAGGCATGAGTTGATGAAGGTAATGAGTGCTGCCAGAGTAGCTTATTTCTACAGTCGCTATTTAGGCAGCTTCAACCTTGCATGTTATTACTTTAGGCAAAAATACACAATTTCGGCGCTTCTTATTTTGGCACTCAAATTTAGTTCTCTCCTTTCCCGCAGTGGCACTAGGAGTTTTCTGGATGGACGGACGAACTGACAGAGGCGCTCATATATAGGATCTTACTGACTGACTTGTGTAGTAGTGAGGTCGTGGGTGTCAAATGAGGTCTCTTTCTAAGACTGTGCTCGGTTTCGCCCTCTATGGAGATTTTCCGGGTTCTACCATTTACCACCAACTTTTTCTTATTGCAGTACTAACAATGGGTCTTGGTTTAGTTTGCCGAGACTTAAAGAAAAACGGTTTTCACAGGAGTAAAGAACATGTTTGAAAGTATATATATCCGCGCAGTAGTTTTGCCAATAGCCGCCGGGAAGCCAAATTTCAGAATTTCAACACCACAGACTGGCAATTCCTTTGATTTGGAATAGTTAAGCATCATCAATCTGGAGGACTTTTGACACAATTTCTCAAAACTTAATTCACATACATCAATAGAATTTACTTTCTTGGAGAGAGATCTGTGAAGGGAGTGCGCATTTAAATCATGCCGAAAATGAAATGAAACGGCGGACTGATTTCATCACTAACAAAAATATGCACAGGAAGGTGTATCTTTCTGTATTGACCCGTAGTGCAAAACGAACCGAGTCAAAATACTAGTAGGAGCCCGACAGTTTAAGCTGACAGTTTTAGTACCGGGTTTGACTTACTAATATTTTTCTTCATATTCTCAAGTTTCAGATTAAATTTTAAATTAAAAATTCTATTGCCAATTTGCTAACATTGTGTGCCCTGCAGCGAAGTCAACCATGCAAATCGTTCTTCGCACTCATTTACAAATATGTTTAGCATGAATGGATTTTCAGCATATGTGAGTATTAGCTGGTTGGGGTCATATTTTTATATCCACTATATTGAGCATTGCGCGCCCTCTAGCGGAGTCAAATACGCAAATCGCTCTTTGCACTCATCAAAAAATATGTTCAGCTTATTTAGATGTACAAAGTATATCATCACCAGATTCTTTAGACCACGTTTACATTTTCGTTATATGGGTCATGGTGTGTCCTCTAGCGGCGTCATACAGGCGAACCGTGCCTTGCACTCATTTACAAATATTTCAAGCTTGGTTAGATGTAAAACATGTGTCTGTACTAGCTCATTTAGGTCATCTTTTCAAATCCACTATATTTAACATTGCACGCTCTCTGGCGGAGTGTAACATGCAAATCGTGCTTTGCACTCACTTACAAATATTTTCAGCTTGCTTTGATGTACAATATATGTCAGTACCAGTTTATTTGGATCAACTTTTATTTGCGTTTATTATTTAGTATTAATATGTGCGTTTAATATTTTTCAGTGTCGGAGGTCTCTACTTTACGAATTGTTGTAATTTATGCTACATCTACTGACATACTTTTCGATTTTTACGTAATATGCAAAAGGCAACCAGCAATGATAAAAATCCTTCAAAAATCACTCCACAACCACCAGAAAATATCCCAGATTGTTTTATTTCCTTTGGTACGTATTCAAATCGCAAAAATCTAACGCCACGTGGTTTCCCCCTGGTGGCTACCCCTACCCGCGTTAAGGGATGAATATCTTATAATACATGTTTTAAAGCATGCTCTATTAGATAAGCACAATTTTTTGGCATACGCGTGTAGGGGTTGCCGCGGGAAAGCCCCTCGGAGGTAGGGATATAGGAGAAGAACCGTATGCAGGAAGTGAAAAGAGAGTTCGAGAGCCTCAAAAATGTGAAAAATCTTTATGCAAAGTTGCAACCAAAGAGGAAAAAAAGATTGATGAAGTTGGATTTGGGGCTGTATTAAAAAATCCTCTTTCTGGGGACGGCATGCCCCTTGTCGTTCATAAATTGCTTCAGTGTGCATTTCTGAGAACTCTTTTGGCAATACAATACGAAATTACGCATCTACGATTTTCTGCTTGACACATTTGTCGCGGAAGTTAGGATGATGATATCTTTTTCTATTTTTCATGATCTTTCATAAGTCCAGGGGAGCTTCATTCCATCTGGCATTGATGTTTGATAGTAGTCCGGTTAGGATGAAGAGTTGGCTTCTTCGTGTTTTTGGGAACCAACAACCTCAGAGTAGTGAAAAAATACTCAAGGCCAGGTGATTAGCCTTTTTCTGCTGCTGCTGGTAAACTCCTTCTGAGCTTGCCAGCACTTCGTCACTGAACGTGAAAGTCAAAGGACTATCTTTAGCAAGTCTTAAGATAGAGAGGGGAACATTCCCTAGATATTTCTGAGGAAATAATTATTTTGAAGCAGTCCAAGAGGACTTCTAATTTTGTAAAATATTTGTTGATAAGTGGGGAAATACTAAATAAAGGAATTTAGTAGTTTGTGTAAAATGAAACAGTCCCGTTTTATACCACCGTTCTTTGCAGCATCGAGTACCTTAGAACGCCTCACGTCTACGTCACAGCAGTTACAGAATGACTTTGAATTGTGCATGAGTCGCATAATCGTGAATTTTATTGAACTTCCATCGTGATTGAGCCACTTGCGATCCTGTGATCCTACCCTGAGCGTTATTTACTGTGTGAAGTTGTGAACAGGGGCAAACGCAGAACCATTGAGGCTTAGAAACCCTTAGACGTCTACTCATCTCGCAACGATTGTTGTATTATTGTATTATTTTTTATAATACATGTTTTAAAGCATACTCTATTAGATAAGCACAATTTTTTGGCTTACGCGTGTAGAGGTAGCCGCGGGGTAACCCCTCGGAGGTAGAGATATAGGGGAAAAATAGTATGCAGGAGGTGAAAAAAGGGTTTGAGAGCCTCAGAAATGTGAAAAATCTTTATGCAAAGTTGTAACCAAAGAGGAAAAAGAAATTGATGAAGTTGGATTTGGGGCTGTATTAAAAATCCTCTTTCTGGGGACCGCATGCCCTTTGTCGTTCATGAATTGCCTCAGTGTGCATTTCTGAGAACTCTTTTAGCAATACTATGCGAAATTACGCATCTCTGATTTTGTGCTTGACACATTAGCATTGAGTTAATCGGCAATAGATTTTAAAAACTTGCCTTTAATATGGGTCATTGCTAAAATTTCAGGACGGGTAATTTACACTGTAGGTAAATAATATCGTTCTCACACAAAAAGGTCTACACTTTGAGAGAAAGTAAATTTATTCCAATAAAGTCATAAAGGAATTAAAGAGCGGAAAAAATAGAATACATTGGGTACTTTAAATTTAAAAATTTGCACCCTGTACCGTTGCATAAGCCATGAGTTTGGAGTTTCAATCATCATCAGTATCGAGGTTTCCATTGGAAACTTGGTTCAGTTTTTAGGTAAGTGTGTCCTGGGCTCAATTAAGGTCTTGTAACTTGTAGAGCAAGTTGCGCTCTATAAACTTGGCCATTTAAATAATTCCAGAACTTTCAATCTGGACATGCGGCAAATAAATTATTGAAAAGGAAGTTATGAATTTTCGTAGTCAACCACTTTGCATAAAAAACCAGTGTAGAGTCAGTTAGAAAGGCGTATTGTTCCTTATTAAAGAGAGCGTGCTTTGAGGATTCTATGATGCGTTTCAGTACTTTGCTACTTGGACTTTTGGCTTAAATATCTGCATTTGAAAAGAAAGAGTAAAATTTTGACGTTCCTCATCTTTCCGTGCCCTCGAACTAGCCAAATACTGACCTTGAAGGAGACTTCTGATGTGCGTCAGAACGGTGGAAATCGATTTTACATAGACTTGATGATTTTATGAATCGACAAGTGTTTCAACGGTTAAAATGCATATTCCCAGACCAGGATGTTGTTCTTGCTTTCACTCCCGTGCCTGAGGACAGTAACACGGCGTCTTTAACCTTCGTTTAATTACCGACCATTAACAATTATAATTTTACAAAATATACCTATCTGAACCGTAGAAATGGCTCTTTTAAATGGGCATATCTTTAAGTAAATTAGTTAACTCTAATAAAAAATATGGGCATTTTTGTCTGAGAACGATATTTCTTACCCACTAGGTATACATTCAAACATGTTCTTTCCTTTTGTGAAAACCATTTTTCTCTTAGTCGCGGTAAACTAGATCAAGACCCATTTTAAATGTGCGAAAAGTATATATTTGGCAAGTTCGTGTTTTTTTCTATACAGATTAGGCCATGGGCCTGCGCGCAATTGTTTTTGGTACCTTGTTTTATGCCAGGAATAAATTAAATTAAAATCATCTTACCTAGTTTTGTTCTTTTGCACCAGTGAAAACAGCCCCATGTAAATTCTAAAATAATAAAGAAAATCGATTATGTTCCGAAAACAAAAAGCATTTGCTTCAGAAAGGATGTTGCACTTAGTGTGTCATTAACTTCGAAGTAAAAGTATTGAGCACAAATCAAGTTCGGTGCAAATGAGCTTAATAAACATTTTGCAGAAGTATCCATTCCAAGAAGCAGCAATGGTCAATGTAAGCCATAAACCTAATAGAATTATGATCTATTCAATGTTTACCTTCTCATTACTCAACTCTGAAAATGTTAGGCAGGCGTGGGGTGATATGAGAAAGAAGTTTTTAAAGTCAGTGGACGTCCTCGGTTTCTCGGCTCTAGCAATTAATAAATGCATGTTATCTGAAAATTTTCTTAGCAAAATAACGTCTCTTTTGAATTCATTTATTGATTTTAGATGAATTTATCTCATCTAAAATAAAATGTCCAAGAATTGTACGTGTGCCTAAAACTAAAACGCCAAAATGTGTGAACGAATACAGGCCTATTTCTATTCAATGTATAATTTTAAAAATATTCGATAAATGAATTATGAAACAATTGACTGGCTATTTAGATGTAAATGATATCTTATGTAATGCTCAATTCGGTTTTAGAAGAAAGACCTCTACCGTACATGCACTTATTCAAATAACGGATTTCATATTAAATGCGTGGAAGTCTAACAAAATTTGTATTGTAATTGCGCTAAATTTTAAGAATGCGTTTGATAAACCTTACAAAAATATTTTAAGCGAAAAATTTAAATGGTATGGTATCAAACCTCAACTGCTTGATTCAATATTTGCTGAGAGATGCCAATTCGTAGAGTGTAACGGAATTACCTTTGACACGGCAAATGCTGTGCTTGGTGTTCCTCAAGGATCTTCGATTTCGAATTTGGCGTTCACATTGGCGATCAATTGTTTACCATTAAGCGTTTTATATTCAGATGTTGGCATATTTGCAGATGACAATACATTCTTATTTAAATGTACAACAGAAAATTTTACTGTGCAAATATATCGATTGCTTGATGATTTTAATAGAATACATGAATGGGTCAGAAGTAACAGACTTAAACTTAACACTGATAAAGCCGAATTCGTGATAGCTACGAAATCCGCCCAAATAAAATATATGAATCTGTCTTCATCTTTTGATGGTCATGAAATTAAGAGAAAAAGTTCTCTCAAAATCATACTGTCTTTAAGATACTTCCAACCATGTTTATTATTTGAAACGTGTATTTGACTGGAGATCAGGGTTGTAATTGGAACAAATACTTTATTCTTAAGATTGCTCTAGTTTTCGATCATGCACAATGATCTTCAGGAGGGACATTAGGAAAAGGTCAAACGGGAAATAATTGCAATATGAATAACAGTTCAAAATATTAGAAAACAAAAATCATAACTAGAAGAATTTAAATAATTTAAATTAGTTCTTTGGAAATTTGTATTACTGGTAGTAAAGTTGCTTCCGAAATAGGTGAAATGCTTATTCCACTGTTCAGATTAAGGTTGGAAGGAAACTGTAAAATCCAAAGATGTTCTTTGAACTTCCGATGATAGTTTCTAGGTTCCTTTTCAAAATTCTTGGTCTTACTTTGGACGAATATCTCAGTTGGGACTCGCATTTCAATATTACATTTAGCAGGGTTTGGTACGCTGCTAAATGACAAGGCAGCTCAGTTAAGGCATAAATTAAGTCATGTTGATCGTGTGAATATTATACGCGCTTGTATACGTCCTATTCGTCCAATGCGTCCTTGTATTCGTCCTATGCGTCTCCTGTATGGTTTTCTGGTATATTATCTCATAAGCAGAGAATAGATGTGTTTTATAAGGCGTCAGCAAGATACCTTTTTGTGCATGAATAAGTATGAATCTGTCACTGATATTTTATTTGAAAATATGAAAAGGCTAAATTGTGACTTTCGTTATATGTTTGAATGTCTAAAATTATGTCTTAATGTTGCGAATCATTCATGTCAAAAATCATTCTTTAATACACTTGAAAACATTGATCTTCAATCTACGTACGCTGGAAATAATTTTATATTATTTCCGAGCGAATACGTAAATTGCAACCGTGAATTGCTCACTTTTAAATCACAAGCAAGATTTTTCTGGATAAATGTGCCATTTATATTTCGCGAAATGCCTAAGAACAGAGCAAAAAAAGAAATATTAACATATTGTAAAGAAAGAATGATTGGTGAGCATGTTCCTCAAAACAAAAATGTTTGCAACCTTTCGTGCATATACCATGTTGTGGGTGAATTTTAAATACGGTATTGCTATTATCAAATTAGTTTGTTCAGCATCATTGCATGTGAAGTAAATGAATAATGTATCCTCTAAAAAGTGTTTCCAGTTATGAATTCTACAGTTTTTTGTGACTATTGTTATATTATGTGTAGATTAGCGATATAATGGACATTTTTTGGTAAAAAAGGAGAGACAAAAGGACATGAAAAATTGCAAAAAAGGACACGCAAAAGGACACCAAAATTTTGAATTTTAAGCACTTCGGGGGAATTTTTCCGCGAAGTTAGTGATTAAACCGGTACTAAAATTACAGTACAGTACAACAAAGTTGTAGTTTCCGTAAACAAAATTAAGTTCAAACATTTTTTGCATACAAGGGAACCCCCCCCCCCGAGTGCCTTAC
>JAHZMX010003928.1:0-14141 GCA_027743895.1 Seira musarum
AGTGCCTATATGCTATAGCCTTCTTGACATGCTCAATCCGATGGAATCAAGAAAAGCTGGAAAATTGCCGTTTTTTATAACCGTCGACCGCGATACTACCTTGTAAGATGAACTCAAATGTGACCATACGGTAAAAAAAGTTTTTTTTATGCACCTAGCTATATGCTTAAGGAATTATGGAACGCAGTACATTGGAATCTCAAAAAAACTTATTTTCAATCCAAACATTTCTTTCAGCCCGTAGACTAGCAAAAAAACTACGCATGTCTGGATTTTTTTTTTTTAAATTATTTTTGAACGATGAAAAATTCTTTCAAGCCTTAGGACATAAATAGGTATTCTGATCGTTATTAAATGTAAGGTGAACTGCTTGATGGTAACACATTTCCTAAATATCGATGTTATTATAAGTGCAGCGAAATAGGTAGATAACAAGAGCTACAGTTACGGATTCTGGTTATATGCTGATAAGTAATCTTAGTTCAGCTATGGAGCATCATCATGGATCGCGAATTAAAATTACCTCTACGCTCTCACACGACACACATCTAATCATCGATATGTACTTACTATTTCCGAAAAGGCAGTAAAAGTCAATGAAATTATTCTAAAAAACTAACAAATTGACACCGGCACTCGTCTCGTAGACCCATTAATATATAGACCTTGCAGAGAACTATGATATCAAGGACTTCCTTTTCAGTCTACCTATGTGGGTAATATTTTTAAGGAGATAAATCTGTGCATATAAGTAGTATTTCATTACTATCATTACATACCTATTTCTCATGGCTTTCAAATTCAATTCTCATTTATTCAAACTTTGCTTTCGTTTAACTGACATACAAAAAATCATATTAGGAGCTGCACACACCCATGCATGCATAGGTAAAATGACTCGTGTAATTCGAATTTTGTATCGTTATAACAGTTATGGTACTTTATGGTTAGTACTTACAAGTAACCTGTTTCAACGGCTAATCGAGATTCCCCAAAGGAAATAGTCGAAATATATCAATTCGGCTACGCTAAAAACGATGGCGACACTAATTTGGCTGTCAGAGCCAGAGCCTTTCTACAATTTTAAAGTTTAAAAAAGATTTTTCATATGCAATACGTAATGTATTAAATGCCAAAGGAACGTGTATACTCGTCACGTTAAAAACTAAACTAAGTGGCCAACGTCGTGTAATCAATGCAAGCATAGGTTAGCAAAAATCTAAATTCCTGCAATTCGAAAGTTTGTACAACAAATTTTGTATCAGGAATACAATGCCATGTGTAAAAATCTTCCTAACCTTTAAGTTATAGGTGGGTCCATTCAGCCAAATGAGTGTCACCATCGTTTTTAGCGTGGTCAAATAGATATATTTCGACTATTTCTGCTGAGAAAGACGATTCGCCGTTGAAACAGTTTACTTGTTATGGATGTAAAGAAAGTGGGGTGAACATGTTGTGGTACGCGTAGATGTGATGGCTGATGCTGAACATCTTTGTGATGTCTTTCATAAGTATATCCATTGTACCTATATTCACAAATATTTATGCATTTCAAAGACTTCTTCATCTCATCAAGAGCAAGATGAATTTCTCTTTTTGTCTTTTACCTGAGGAAAAACCGCGTAAAAGGCTCTTCATTTCGTTTGCGAGTTTTGCAAGTACAAATGCAATATCCAATCAACTTACTAGTCTAACGAGGGATACTCCCCAAGGGGGGAGGCAAGGGTTACGGTAAACGAAATATAGTGTCTTGACTAATTTTTGACGCTAATTACGAATCTAAAGTCAGCCAACTGTCTGAAGGAACTTTTGAATCTTAATTAACGAAATACTATAAAAAAATTCGAATATTTGGAACTTTTACGTTATATCTTCAAACCCATGAAAGTTATCAAAAATATAAATACGGATTCGAATTCTGCGTAGTAAATAACCCATAATTCCATGCATTTCTCGAAAAATTTCGATGAAGATTTTTTGACCACCCGCAAAAGAATTGTATTTTAAGTACTCTGATTTATACTGGACTATGATTTCAGCCAAAGGTAACGAAAATGCAGCAATACATAAGTAAAATGTCGGTCATAGGATAATTTATCATGCTAATTTTACATAAAAATTATTTCTAACTCATGAAATGGCCATTTTATTAGTAAAAAGGTGGTTTTTCATTGATTAAAATTCAAAACTTCCTTTAGACGGTTAGCTGACTTCAGATCCGTAATCAGCGTCAAAAATTGGTCTTGACACTGTATTTCGTTTGCCGTAACCCTTGCCTCCCCTTAGGGAGTATCCCTCGTAAGACAGTTCGTCATTTTTTTTGCTGTCGACTGGCAACTCAGCTCAACGCATTACTTTAAGAATTACAAGGGAAGAGTAATGTAGTATAAGTCAATTTGACATATGAAAGAAGCCATATTACCGGGCAGACCTACTTTTGTCTATTTCGGTGCACCGCAGCGCAGGTGTGTTCTTGTACGCTGATTCTGAACATAACGGAATGCTTTTATTGTTCTTTTAATTGTTTACATGCAGTTCATCCTTCAAAACCTCAATGTGAAATTGTAGGAGGCCAACCAATGAAATGGGGGTTTCACGTACAATTTTTGTGTTCTCAAAAAATGTGAATACATTTGTGAAGCCATTCTGTTCATTCAAACAGAACAACGGATTGTCTTGTTCTTGCTATTACACTTTTTTATTTTATTTTCTTAGCAGATGCGTCTCCAAATGTTTTTACTGTTTTGGGTGCAATGTAAAAACAGCATAGTGACTAATTTCTTAAACAACATAAACTCACCAAACAAACTTAAAAATAAATATGACAAAAGTAAAAAGTAAGGAACTAAATCTCGCTTTGAATAAAACTGAAAACTGTAAAACTGGTATTAAGAGCTAAATCAAAATTACTATGACTAAAATTAACGACTCATTCCCTTGAGGTGTTAATTCGGTTTAAAGGAAAAGTGACGTAGATTCGTTGATGGGTCCGTACCCATGTTTGCCAAACCCCCACATGGTACCTAGAAATTAAAATCAAAGTCACGAATTGTATTAATGGATATTAGAAAACAGTAATTGTTATACTGGGTTAGTTTTGGCTGATTTACTTAAACGTAACGTGACACCATGTAAAATAGACAGCCAATAAAAAGATACTCAGAAAGACAAGCCCCACCGCTTCCCATCTTTCCCTTAAATAATATTCATGAGCTCCAATGCAACACAAGTATGTTGAAATGATGAGAAGTGGACTCAGCAAGAAGAAACAGATAAGGTCAGCAATCATATTTCGGACGTTAAATTGATTATCACTGTCTGTGAGAAACTAGAGGCATAAAATTGAAAAAAAGAAAAGTGATTTCGATTAAAAGCAACTGATAATCCTTAACCGTCGCATTATTGTTTTAACTTTGATTCCCATTTATACCTCAGTCCATGTTCTTGGCATTCTCTTTGTTTCGTAAACATAGTTGCACAATTCGCATCTCTCACTATTTGACGTTGTGAGCCAGTGCTCTAAGCATGATAAATGGACCATGGCGACGGAGCCAGTGCATCGACATGGGGCAATCAAGGGTTCACGTAAGCGGCTAGAAGAGGAAGAGTTTGAAGAGACGGGAGAGATTCCACTACAGTTACTCATGTCTCCTAAAATAAGAAATGTATTCAATTCAAAGAACTGATTCGGTGACAACGACAACTAGAGCATATACACCAGTAGTGTTATATCCCTATCATCAAAACGAAATTCAGAAGAACCTTGCCCCAAGGAACTAACAAGAAAGAAAAAATAAATAAAGAAATGAAGATGTCAGATGATAATAAAAGTTCCTATTTCTGTCACCATCTATAGCCAAAGCTACACTATCAGTGAATTATGTCACCATAAAATATAATGATACACCGAACACAATATTTTTAGTCTTATTATCGAATAATATGCGGACAGTTATAGTTATTAGGTACTTTTCTCTTTAAAAAAAGTCGTGAATAGCTTTATAAAATAGTGTACCTTCATGGCAAATCCTACAAAACTGTTGAGATTTTTGACTCCCATTACTTGACTCCGGAGTTATGTTCTTAGACGTAGATATATTCTGTTGAAAACTACTTCTCGGTGGTGGAGGAGGGGGGACAGCTGGTCGATTTTTATTATTTCCAATTGTACTGCCGATATTGGCTACATTTGGTATGTGGTTATTGTTGTTAGGGTCAACGGTTCGTGCTGATGGCGATTGTCCGGATAAATCTCCAAATTTTGGCAAATGGACCATGGTTGCAAAAATGTAAAAACCAAGAAATGCCACGGGTGCTGTAACTTGAGTCAGCATGACATTGATTCGAAAACAGGCTGGAGACAGTGAATTTATTAAAGTTTCATGGCAGAAATTTTTTGGCTGCTGGAACTTGTTTGTTTGACACACTCAAATAATTTCTCAAGCTGGAGTAAAAAAGAAAAGCATGATTCGGAATTCTGCAGCTTGTATAGTATATAGTTCCTCGAATAAATCATTTATGAATAAGTATTACATATGTCTTGTTATGTTTGGAATATGAATGTATGTCATGTGCATAAGGAGGAAATAAAAACTTCCATCGCTTTTTAGTAGCTTATAAGAATCGCATGAAAAACTGGAGATATTTCAAGCTGAAAAAAGATGATGAAGATGAAGAGGCTAATAACTCTGGAGTAGTACGAGCAGGAGTGATATTTGCATTTCAATTCATAAAAAACATCATATGAAAGTTTTTATTCCTGGGCAAGTAGCGATGCAAAAATTAGCAATTAAATGAAATGATAATAATTCAGAGAAAGAAATGGAATCAGAGAAATGCAAATTGGTTCTCTGGGAAACTGGGAACCAGTATGTGTGCGTGTACTGTGAGAGCCCGAAGCTTTGAGAATGAATGAGCTGTGTATAGGTATGTAGCTCTTATCTAGGCTTTGCTGTTTTTCAAGCACTCCTTTCTTGGTCGCTTTTGGTTGCTTGGCTGTTCGTTAAGCAGGCATGCGGAAAACGAACGCTCTTTTCTTTTTAAATCATTTCTCATGTGCACACTTATGTATATGGTGATGACGTTCAAGGGGAACCGTATTTGTTCGCTCAAAAGGTCTATTCCACTTTAGTAAATTAGCTTGGGATTTCATACTCAGTACTCACAAAAATTGTCTTTTTTTCCTTTCTATTTCCCAAAGGCATCTCTTCAGTTTTCCAATCTACCTGGACCAACTTCGACAACCGTGATTGGTGGCTTTCCCGTCAAAGGAATTTATCCTATTTATCCTCCTCCAGGCAGGCTGCGAGCGGCCGTGTCTGTGTTCACTTACGCTGACCAAGTCCATGTCACCGTGATTACTCACCGTTCCCTTGTGAATGCTGGACCCAAACTACTTAATGGAATGACTGAACAGGCAAGAGGATAAAATTCCTGCTTTTTCGATGAAAATAATCCAATGTTGCTAATGGAGAATGAAACACGGTGACTTTTTTCTTTATGATTAAGTGCATAACAACGTAACCTCTTTTATTTTTTTGGATCAGGTTGAACAGCTTTCTCGTCAGTTGTCTCAGAGACGGGTTCCAGGGGAAAGTCGACGCTCCATGAGACACTTTAATCAAGCTAACAACGCTGAGATTACCAAACCACCCACAAGACAGGTAAAAACTGAATTAGGCCATTTACTCTTTTTTTTACATGTAGTTTCTCCTGTCCCAGTCAGCATCACACATTTAAGTAAAATTGAACTCATGTGTATAACTAACGGTTTATACAAATACATAATTATACTTTTCCAATTCAAGAGAATGTACCTCTTTATCTAATAGGCTTACTTATAAGAAAACATGACATTGTCAACTTTTGTGCATCATTCTTTTATTTTCCAAAAGCTAGAAAAAATACAAAATAGAAGGCAATTGCCTAAAAGCCATAAGAATGTTTAGTCCTTTTCCATTACAAATATATGAAAACCCTCGGGCCCCTTTTGTCATGTGGTTGACGCAACGTCGCGTTTTAATAAAAATGGACGCAGGATTTTTTAGTTGCAGACTTACACAACATATTGCGGCGGTTCCCAAAGTTGTTTTGTATATTTGTAATAGAACATATGAACCTCTTTTGCGTCTATTGGTTTGGTTAAAAAGGCGCAGAAAAGAAAGTCTGTCCTCAGCTTGATGTGTGTGGTTTGTGGGTGACAATAACGTTCATGCCATGTTCAGGTTAATCCATACTTATGTGTAGAGCAGGTGAGATTCTTGAGAATCGTAAGTGTAACCCCTATTTCAAGAAATTATATTTGTTAAGTGACTGTGACTTAAATTTGTGTGGTTTTATACATACATGTTCAATTTTCATAGAGTAGGTCACATCGAACATCAAATGCATAAATAAATAAGAAAAAACGAGGAAAGGTGAATTCAACTGATCTGGGATGACGTAAAATGTTCAAGGTAATACATCTCCTGTGGCTACATTGGAAGATGGAGAAATTTCGGGAATAATCACATCATGTAGCGTAGCACTTTCTATTGCAAGAAGGAACAAGATTTCAGCCATGAAATAAGTACTTACTTGAATATAATACTAGACATTGCCTCCAAATGTTTCAGATTTTCAGATTGCAGACATACTTCGCAGGGGATAAAATAAATTAGGGATTTCAGTACATGCTTGTATTTCCGAAGGTGTTGGTATTATAATGTGTTTATTTGAGAGGGCAACTGGCAACTCGTAACTCTTAGTTAGGTATAGGTAGTCTAACAAAGTTTGTCCTGTAACTGTTGGATCTAGCGTTTGTGACAACTTTAAACTGATTCGTAGTAGGCACAATATCTTCTGGGAACTGGAAAAAGTTTGGATGAGTTGCGTACGTAGCTTTTCTTATGTCACGTTGGGATCACATAACATCCTCTGATACTACATTGGGATGACTCTGACAAAAGTTGTATGTTCAAAGCACGGTTGCAAAAACTTCCAAACCGGCTGCGAATCTGCTGCGCGTCAATATACAAGCGGCATCCAAATTCTGCTGCGAATTTAACATTACGTATATTGCGACTTCAAAAATCTGCTGCGCGTATCAAAAATCTGCTGCGCGTCTAACGCGCAGCCGCTGGAAGTTTTTGCAACCGTGGTTCAAAGAAAAAGTCGCAAGAGGAAAAAGTAACGTAGTCGGAGAAAATTATCCAGAAATTTTTTGAGCCGATAATTTAAGGAAAGGTTCTTGAAGATTGAAGTTCAGATCTGTTGAATGGCTCTGTTTCATAAAAAAATAGTTTTGGGAGTGACAATATAATTCCGCAATGCATATATTATTGGTCCTTATGAAGTTAATCATAAAAATTAAATCCGTTTATTGCGTACTTAGCTGAGCTTGCGAAGCTAATATTGAGAATAATATTGCTAATATTGACCGTCTGTCCTCCTGTTTGTGTACACGATAACTTTCGAAAGAGGTCACCGATTGACCTCAAATTTGGAACAATGGTTCCTTGCGTACTGGGGACGACACTTATTTCTTTTCAGAATTTTAGGTCAAGTATTAACGGCAGGGTCAAAGGTTGATTTTTTTTCAAATGACTAACACATGGCTTTTAATAGTTCAATCAAAAGCGCAAAAAAAAAACTGAGAAAACTGCATGATTAGAATTTCGAAATTTTTTAACGGTATACGGCAGAAGGCCTTTAAAAAATTTTCAATGCAACCTGGCGTGTGATACATCATTCGAAAGCTCTTTTAAAAATGAGTGAAACTGTTGCTTTAAAATTTTGAAAATTTTTAATGGTCAGCGGCAGCGGGCGGTTAAAACTTTTTTCAATAGAAAAGTTTGTGATACCTCATTCGATAAGTGTCTTCTGTCTCTTTTCGTGCATGCATGTTTTCATGACTTTTGAAGAAATCGTGGCACCTACTGCCAAGAACTGTTTCCTTTCACAGCCTTTGGAATTTATGAAAGACATTAATACAGTATTCTGAGAATAATTATCTCGTATTTAATCCTTTCTCAGTCAGCTACGTGTCTACAGCTGTATTAACAGCTTTATTTCTGTTTTATGTATTTTGTTAACAAACGTGAAAAAATTCAAACAGGGTGATACATGGTTCAAGACGGCATTATATTTAACACGTAATTTGTCAGAGAAATATAGTGGAAAAAGGTACACAGAAATAACACCTGAATGACAACGGGAATTTAAAGAGTAAAATTGTTTGATAGCAGCACAAACAACAGACTCTGATCTACTCATTTTTAAACTAGCCTTTGTTTATAGACATGTAAAGATCAAATGGGGAAACCAATATACTTATGTTTGAATGGACGTTTTCCTTCGTTTCATAATGCGGTAAAAAGTCCCACAGAGATGTTTTGCACCATGACGGCATCAACGCAAGTTTTATTAACCTTCTAGTCATAGTGCATGTCAACATAGACGGATCCTGCTGCGACATGAAGCTGAACTGGAGGGACAAAGAAAAACAACAAGTAAATTTTGACACTAGAATCCAGGTTTGAAACTTGTGTTTTTTGGGCTTCTCTCCTGGCAAATGTAAATTGCTTCCAATTCCAAGCTTTCCCTGTCACTTCTGGGTTCCCAAGAAACTGACCGATGTAATGGCCAATGTTGATTAAATTCCAGATCATTAAATGTCAATCGCAATAATAATCTCAGTTCTGGTTTTGCGTGATATAGTAAGTAGCAACATTTCACTTCGTTTTAATTTGATTTGTAATCTTGGCTCATTTATTTGAGATAAAATTACTAGTACATAAATATGTAGTAGTCATACTTGTCATAGATTAGTTAAGGCTAAATAACGTAACTTAAAAGGCGGAATATTTGGCATAATTTGACTATTAATTTTGATGCATGTTCCCCAAGGTACTTGACAAGTCATGCAAAGATATGGAAACAGGTAAAACTATTAAGTAACTGATCGTATTTTTGCTTACTAATATTTCCGTCTGTCTGTCCGATCGATAACTTTTGAACTAAAAGCTCAAGAATTAAAGGTGGGATGAGAAGCTGAGTTTTTTTTTACATTGCACATGATTTTTACCTCAAGCGCTTGGAAAAACCATGAATTTAAAATTTTCAAATTTTGTAACGGTAAACGTTAGGAAGCAGGTGAAATGTATTTGTTTTAATGTAACACATGGCTTGTTATAGCATTTTCAAAAGCTCTCTTCAAGCTCCATTACTTCAGCAAACTCAGCTCTTACCACGTACAGTTGCTTGTTATTGTCTAACAAGCATTGTAATAAGACTTGAGAAATAGCAGCTTCTCATTGTCAGTCTGTAGGAATACACAGCAATCGAACATAATTTGTCCGGGTAAAATAAAATAATCGTAAGATCGTTAGATCTCGCAATACGGAAACATATGAGGAATATTAAAGAAGAAACGGTGGCAAGCAACTCGAACGGCGATCGCTGCAACGTCATGATGTGATTGAGCAAATAAGCTGCTTCAGTGGGCGGCGCTGAAAAACCAGCCTCCTTTTTACATCATCACAGCTTTTTAAGAGTATTGGTAGTTCATCAATTGACGTAGAGCCTTAGAATTTTGGTTTAGTTAATATTTTATGGTCGAATTCTGTAAAAAACGTCTTCAGCTATTGTAGGCATTTATATTTATCCTGTCCAGATACATAAATTTATAATTTATATTGAAATCTGGTTGAGAATTGAGAAGCATATACGCGTACAGAAACTATTCTAAGATATATATCGCCCTCTCAACAGGATGAAACATATTGTGCTCACTTCAGTACGCATGAGTGGCGACAAAAGCTTCGCTCTTCTTGCCTGATTACAGTTATCGCAATCTAAGTAAACTTGCTTTGGTAAGGTAAGCTTGCGTCTTCAAAAAGTGTGCGAAAGTTGTGGAAGTATAGAATCAGAAATATTTCTCCTTCTCTACCAATTTTTCCCTAATTTCCGCTCAACTAATAATACTTTTTTCCTTTTGCAATTTGCCAAACGATTATAGCACATAAGCCAGCTGCTCTATTTTACCGTATTTATGCGGATGAACTCTTTTTGGAAACTTTGCTTTTGCTTTCATCATATTACTGTCGATATCGATATGGATGGTCGGGAGAAAGCAAGAGAAAACTGCGTGATATGGCCAATCAAACGTAAAAATCTCACGAAATCAAAAAACTTCAGTAAAAAATTAAGTGGATTTTTCATTGCATCCATTCCGTTGTTTCAACAGTTTTTCCAAAGCGCATCCATCCATCTCGTATACGTCTAACATAATTTATACAATATACAGCAAGTTTATGGGTATTGTATGTACATAGGTATTGCCAACGAGCGAAATAGATGCTGCTAAGATATAAGGCAGGATAAAATTTAAAATATGTTGAAAAGTGAAATTACATAAGTTCACAAATTTATCTGGGGAAATCATACGATCTTCAATCATATTTGCAATTATGAGTTACGAGATCATCAAGACAAATATTTCTTTAGATAACTTATTTATTCACATTCATTTTTTTGCAACAACCTGGGACAAACAGTATAAGTATATACTTATTATACATAGTGTACGTCCAACTTAGGTTAAAAGCTGATGGAAAACAAAAGGTTCAAATAAAAATATTTTAATTTTAAATAAAGATGAATATGAATAAATTGTTTATGAACTGCTCAACTGATGAATGAATGAACTGATTGTGAGACGTTTTACCAGTAATTTCTTGATCTATGGTAAATATGGTCTTAAAGCAATTTTGTCTTTGCTTTTCGTTGTAGATTCAACTCCAACTTCAAGTCGTTCAGGAAGAGTTAGCCCAATTAAATAGTCAGTTGGAAGCACAAGGGATTATTGTGTCAGATCAAGATAATTACGGACTTGGAATGTGTCGTGTGGCTGGTCTCCCGCAAGGAGTTCCTTCTGTCTCATCTTCCACAACAATGCATGGTGGCCATGGAAGTGGTGGATACTATCAGCAGCAGGCACCTTACCACACCACTGTGCAACCTCATCACACGGAGCTATCTGGCGACGAACCTTGTGCAGCCTCATCATCTTCAGAGTTCAGCATGGCTGGTCAAATTGAACTGCAAAACAGACTGAAATCCTTGAAGAATGAGTTTGCCGAATTGATTGGAGAATTGAGAAGACGCTCATCCATCGTTGAGGGAATTGCTATGTCTTTTGAGGTAACAACTTTATAGAAATTGCATGTTTGTCTATAATCAGGTTGATAAAATCTGGTTACGTAGTTGAACCTGGTAAAGTCATTGCTCTTTAAGTTTTTTAAAAGAGCTAAAACGGTATCTTCGTTAAGAAAGCATTG
Source organism: Seira musarum (assembly GCA_027743895.1). Lineage (NCBI taxonomy): Eukaryota > Metazoa > Arthropoda > Collembola > Entomobryomorpha > Entomobryidae > Seira > Seira musarum. The sequence continues at coordinate 11,319 of JAHZMX010003928.1, forward strand.
AATTCGTTCCATAATTTCAAGTGTCAGTACTAAATACTTCCTTGGCATCTTTACATTCACTGTTGAAGTATTGGTTCATATGAATATCATAACCGCATAGTTGAAACCAGTGGTCGGTATCTGGGGAGCAGGAGATCTCGCTCTCCGACTCCCACTCACAGATAAAATATGTATTAATAACTCCCTATTCCACTTCTACTCCCAGCGAAATTTTTTCTACTTCCCACTCCTAAAGGATCTCTGGGCCCTCCCTCTTGCAACCATTTCGTATTTCGTTTTGTGTTAAACGTCAGTAGCTTTACACTTTTTAAAACAAATCTGCTGGACAAAATTAGTTCTTGGTAGCTTTTACGTCAGGAAATTTTCCATAAGAGCAGGATTGGGATTTGGAGATCTCCAACTCCGGCTCCTACTCCTAAAAATTGATATTTTTGTTGCCAATCCCACCCCCACTCCCAACGAAATTCTTTCTGAAGCTCACACTTCCTAAAATTATTTTTCGGAGCTCTCACTCCAACGAAATTTTTTGCTAGTTCCCACTCCCGCTTCCAAAAAATGGACCCAATACCGACCTCTGGTTAAAACGAGTTTGTAAAGACATTGTGAATGGGGTATCACAAGGCATACGTTCCATGAGAAAAAAAAATTGGCGGTCTCTTTCTTGCATACTTACAGTTAACATACCTTCATATTAAAAAAAATAATGTGGCGGCCTTACAGTTCCTTAAGAGTAATGCAATTGATGTTGTTTGGTATGTTGAGCGGTGGGGCTCACTCAGCTCGTTGGCGCGATCCTCGGGCGGAGGACTTAGTACGGGATGAGTCATTTGAATTGAAAGGAGTGTAAACCCATCGGGTTGTATTTTTTATTATGTGGCAATAAATTACGCGCTAAAAGTTATTCGATTTCTACTGTATAGCAAGACTAGAATATATAGCAAGAATATACCTATAGAAACACTGTGATATATAAAACGCACCAGATTCAACGGAAATTAAGTATAATAAAGCTGTTAAACAAAACAGAGATAATGACGTCACTGAAAGGGTTAACTGCGAAAGAGTTGTCCCTAGAAACTAAAAGTATTCCGTTGAAAGATAAACCGTGTGTTTGTGGTTTGCAATATTCTGCAAAATTATATTTTGGATGCACATTACATTGTACGTTATCCCTTGTGTATTCCTTTTCCTAGTATGAATGAAAAAGTGATAAAATTTGGAAATCACAAAGATCGTTAGATAGATCATTTTGTATATGAAGATTCGGAAATGAGTTCTCAAATCCTGTGATTCCAAATTTTTCCACGATAAAGTATATGGTTAATTTCCCTCATTTCCATTTGTTAGCTAACACTATTTCAAAGGAATAAGCTGCAATCCTTATGTTGCCAAGCAAAACGTCTTGACTCTCTACAGTGTAGACCAGAGACTTTTACTTACAACTTCATAGACCTCGGGTATTGCGACAGTAGCAACATTACAGTTTCCATTTTTCTGTTGTGATAGCCTTTTTTTTATCATGGCAGACGCATTCATTTTGTTCCGGTGTCTTCTGGTAGTTGCTGATGTGGCGATCGTGGTTGTACGTACGTACATTTCACCATGATATAGGTGACTCCTCGGTGGCACAAGGCCAAGCGCATAATACATATTAAAAAACAAACAATGTCGGCTCCTTTAAGTTCAAACGGAGAAAGGAAGAAGACGAAAAAATTCTATGAATCTCTGCTTCTCTTGTATTACCACATCATTGTCATGTGCACAAAATTGTGTGTTGTCGTTGGGTCGTATATTACTTGTTGGCTGAAATTTTATTTCCCACTATGGTATAGTTCGTACGAGAGGAACTACTTCATGTAAATCTCATTGGGTAAAAAGAGCTCTAGACTCCCCTCCCCCCCAAAAAAATTGATGGAAACAACAATAGATTTCCTAAACTACAAATTATTTATATGGGTGAAAAAATATAAAAAAAGTTAGTACGTAGGTTACCATAAAGGTTTTATATAAATGCGAAACCTCTATAAGAAAAAACCATAATTATCATAAAAATCCGGTTGTCCGAATGGTTCATATTTTAATCTCATTCACAATTTTTTCTAAAATTCGAAGTTGTTCTTTGAAAAGTTCCACTGTATTGTGTCATGCATTTTTCATGAGTCTCATTCTTGTTTCCAACTTGTTCATTCTTGTATTCCTTGCTCAAGTTTCTCATAAATGATTGTAATAAAAAAATCAAAAGTATTTTCATATTTTGAGCACGCCACCGGGGACGGTTTTTACTTGGTTCCCATTATACAATTCCGATAATTTCTTTAAAACATAAAACTTACATTTTTCGTTGGGTTGTATGCTAAATCGTTTGTAAGGAAATATTCTGACATACATTTGGAAGTAAATGACAAACATATCTTAAAACTAGTGTTGTTAAGCAGCGACAACGACGTAGCTGAAAGGGTTAACAGCGAAAGATTTGTCCCCCAGAATAGTGCTTTAATGTCTCCTCAAGACCCCTACGCTGTCAAAGTAAACATCTCCTTGCACTTGAACCGACGAATTCTGCGCATGAAAGGCATTGCAACATGTTTGCATGAAAAGAGCTTGAGGAGATCTTTCGAGTGAGATGTTACTCGCCATGTTCCATAAAAAACAATTTAACCGTCCGCGGCCGTTGACGGTTAACCAATTTTTTTAAAATTTAGAATACCGTATATTCTGATATAGAACGCCCCGCGTTCTATTCAAATTCTCCCTCTCAACCCCCCGCGTTCTATATCAGACCCGCGCTCTATTTCAGACCCGCGTTCTATTCGTTTATTAAAA
>JAHZMX010003929.1:0-11315 GCA_027743895.1 Seira musarum
GGGCGAAATCGGATTTGTATCGGAAAAATGCATATTGGATTGGATTGGAATCATCACTAGAAGGAAATGTTTTAGGGGCTCCTACTGCGCCAGGAACATCTACTCGTGATTGAATTTGTACTTGTTTCTAAGATAAGACATGTCCTACCATTCATTTAATTGCTTTTCGATTGCAACACGCTCTAAAACGATTCAAAATGAAATGAACTAAATCCATAAAGAATTGTCCTGACAGCAATAAAACATAAGTAAAGAATAAATAGAGAAAAAAGGAGTTGCAAATACTTAAATAATTGAAATGAACATGAGATGGGAAGTGATTTGAAAAAAATACGCATTGCAATAAATATTTAAAGCATTCTGCTTAGTTAAAGCTGCTTATTTTTATTTCAAATAGGTAAAGCAAAAGCCACAAATGGCATCCAAAATTTCTATAAATAAATTTATACTTCACAATTTAACAAGAAACATGATTAAGGTGGTTCCATCCGTTCGGTAAATTAATATTTACTATATATCCCCCGTCTTGCGTTCTTCTTTTTTGATAATTAAAGACCTTGTAGCGATAACGCTCTTGTCCCACTTTCTTTTTGGCGAAGCAAACTTTCTCTATTTACGAAGGGGTAAATGTAGGTAAAAATGCGTAGAATTGGGTAAAAATTGGGCTAGAAAAGATAAAAACGAGTAAAAATATTTTTATTCATTCTATTTAGCAATTGACGCGCTTTTGATGATCTCATGTAATTTTCTATGCTTTCTAGGTTTGCATTGCGTAGCTTTCAAAGACAAATGTCATGGAAATAGAGCATTATGGAATTTGTACATTATATTTAAGAAATTCTAGGATGACTCTGTGCCGTATACAATCGGAGCCATAATATGTTTCGAATACTTATACGTTACTAGTTTATACTTTATGTACCCCAATCTATACAAACGTATAATTATTCGTTTTGATCCTTTGTTGAATCTGGATTTTGCTGGAAAATGAGTTGTACATTTTACTAACCAATGTTACTACACGAATATGAAATTTCTACTTGCCTTTCCCATGTTTTACCAAGAATTGCCGAGATTGGGCGTGCAGAGATTTTGAGTAAAACTAATATGTTCCGATTAACACTTCACAGTCGTTTGCTACATTTACATAAATGGAAGTTTACAGCAAGCGGTTACAAGGAACGGATATCAAAATTGATGTAAGAGTCTTTGTACAATGCGGCGTTTGGTCGGTGTTGTATTATTTGTGATCAAAAGTTGATACGAACACGACATTGGTTGGAGTGACATAAACTGTGTATGGTCGACAAGCTCGGTATAAACACAAATATTTATCTTATTTCAAACAAGAGCTTATTAATAGCAAGGCCTTGACCAAACAAGAACTTTTAACCAGCACGTATGTGGAAGGGCTATGTCCACGACAGTGTTACTAAGGAGCTCTGTAAACTACCACATCATAAACGAAAATCCCTGAAACCGCAAAGCAACAAATACTTAAAGTCTTAAAGTTTAAGACTGAAAATTATAAATAAAATGGCAAGCATTGTTCCTCTTCCGTTAAAAATTCATAGAGATGGGTCTATTATCTACCCTGGGCTGCCATTTCGATGGGACAAAAAGCAAATAAAACTTTGGGTGAAGGATACAATCAACTGGAAATTCTCACTAGCTTATCTGCTCATCTCTACCAGCGCCAGTCTCTATTCCGTCCAGCATTTCTCGCAGAAACATGATGTCGTAAAAATGGCATTTGCATTCACAACTTTTTGTTATTCCTCTTTTGGTTTTTGCATTTTTGCTTGCCTAATGAAAAACGCCAAAGAAGCAGCGGATTTCCTTAATGGATGTCGAGTTCTTGAAAACTACTTCTTCAAAAAGGGTAATACAGTCACGCTATTTTTTAAAATTTATTACTAACTTTAGTATGCTTTTACTAAATTCCATAGGAATCCCATTAGAGGTTAACAGGATCCAAGGTCTTTTAATCAAATGCCTTCACCTGACTTCAAGAATTATGCCACTTATCTTCGCAATTGGGACATTCTTTATGCCTTGCTTTCCAGTGAATTACTTTGCAACTGTGTTACCACACTGTAAATCACAGTTACAAATAAAATATGATCCGAACTGGTTTTTTGAAGTGTACGCTTCAACTATTGCCTCATGGATTGCGTACATTCCTCCATATAACGTCGGCCTAACAGCTGCAACGCATATTCTCATTGGATTTTTGTTCCAAGTTTCAGCGTTGAATGGTTTCATTAGGTATGAAAAATAAATTTAAGGTTTGCAAGAATGCAAGTATAAAATTGTCTTAAAAACCATTTCAGACTTGTGAGCACACGAAAAAAGTTTGCCACTATCTGTAGTTATCGTCAACTGCAACTCCTCAACCGACTGTTCAACATTTCCCATAAAGGTGTACTCTTCTACGTCCTAATGGGTGTGACAGTTTGCGACACAGGTTTGGCATATGTCGCAGTTCGAGCACCACCTGACGCCATACCGATTGCAGTGAAAGCAGCAGTTTTTTTTGTGCTTCTTCAAATGATATGTCTGCAACTGGTCGTATTCGGATATGCTGGAGCTATTCATGAAAATTCCCATGAATTTGTAAAGAAAGCTATTTCAACTTCATGGGCATCCTCTGACCCTGGGTTTAAGAAGGCATTGAAATCCTGTCAATCATTAAAGATTGTATTTGGCGAATCTAATTTCTTTGAAAAGCAAACGCCGCTGATATGCTTTGAATTTTCAATGTTGAGGTTTGTAGATCTGCTGTTGATGGAGAATCATTAGAAAATTTGGTAAAAATAATTGAGTAACACTCTGGATAGATGGTTTACTTGTTAGAGAAAAGACCATGTTGGGAAAGAATATGACGGTCAGTTTATGCCCATTCGACCTTGATTAAGTACGTTGATCTTCGCAATTTGGTTATGCAAACGTTTTTTGTAATCGTAATAATTGATGTGAAATATTTTATCTAAACTTCTTGAAACCGTATTATTCGCTGTAACATTTAAAAGCAAAAAAATGTAGACATTTATTTATCATACTTTTAATTAAACCAATTTTTCTTTGTATTGATTTAGTTGACATGTTTGAGCATTCTAAAACATATAAATGTTTAAAAAAAATTAGTAGTACCATGAATTATATGAATACAGCGCTTAAGTCTATTATGTGCGTATGGGAAAGGTTAGTTTAGCCTTGAGCTCTTTTCCATTCCTCCGACTAATTTTCCTCTAAGGATTTTAAAAATAAAAGTTTTGATTTAAATTTTGTTAGCTGAAAGATTTTAGTAGAAAGAATGTAATTTACAAAATGAGATCTTACGTTTTATCTTGGGATCCCAATCCTCATAAACATTTGTCACGACATAACTAAGTAATTGAAGCAGATACTACACCACCAAGAAATGTACCCAGTCCAGGTTCTGACTCAAGTATGTCGCTTTTGTGTAGATAAATGATTTTTCCATGTTGGTTGAGTCTATTTGGTTTATAAGTTCATACAGGCGTGCTAAGTAGTTGGACTCGGCATGCTGGACAATTTGTCAATAATTTGCTTGAATAAATGAATGAGCTTAGAAACTTGTTTTTCAATTGAAAACAAACAGAACCTGCTACCTGTAAACGCAGTTCACTACAATCTCAAGGCAGTATATGTTATCATAATTTAGTATTTACGCGCGTGATTTTATCCAGAAATCTATGAAAAGATAGAAGATAATAAACACCTCATGTGTTCCAGCATAATCACTATCGCTGATTTAATGTCGCATATTTCTTATCGCACTTCTCAAACAAGTCAGTGAAGGTCAGCTAAAGATAACTGAAAGATATTTTTCCTCGTAAAAAACCTCGTAAGTCGAATGTCGTAGTAAAGAGGGATTTTAATCCAAGAATTTCTTTTTAAGTATTGATGGAGTGTAGTTGTGACTACCCATAATGCATTACCAATGCGCATGAGCGATTGCCACAATTTAAAGCTTCAATTGGACGTAATTATTAATTATGTACTATAAATCCATAAGTGCTTTTCCCAAGAAAAATCCAGAATTTTTCGAGTGATAAGTGCCTCTCAATTTTTATTGCAACCGTCATGGCTTTTCTGCCGATATGAATGGGCGCATTCAAAGTGAAATACTAGCTTTCGTCTAAACACACAAGAGAAAGAACATATCTCCGTCTGCAGAAAATTGCAGAAATCATATAGAATCGAATAGATAATTGCATTTATTTAAAGTCACAAATCCAAGTCGTGTTCCCAGCTCGTAAGTATCCACTCGAGTAAATCTCACAGAATCTGAAATGGATCAAACGTCATAGAGGATAGTATAAAGTGTCAATCAAAAGTTCTGCAGCTTTTATTAAGTACATTTGACCTCTAGAGAAGTTTTTGTCATGTGGAAATATTATTCCAGATCGTCCACTTTTCAAGCTACTAAGATAATAAATTCATTGTTCACAAGGGAACATCTCCCAGTGAACGTTGCATTTGAATGCAAAACTTGCACTTTCTGGATTAAATATACAAAGTTTAGCATGTGATGAAGTATGACAAAACGTTTTTACCTTAGAAAAAAAAACTGGCAGTGGATGCATAAGTTGCGTAAAAAATTTATGTATTAAAATCCATATCCAAGTTCAGCAAACATGCGGGGATGTTTCCTTGTTAGTTTTATCCTATAATTAGGACTAATTCTAGAAAAATGTTTCCAAGAAAAATTGAGACACATCACATGAGTAACACATGCCAGTAACCAATGCATAACTCATCGCAAATCATTTTCAATTAATGTCATAGGTAATTCGCATGCGCATGGTAAATTTTGTAAAACTTATATAACTGCAAGAGGATTCAAAAGTTTTGATCATTCCTAATCCAGACACTGACTAAAAGTATTTTCTACGCATTATAAACCATGGCAAAGGAAACTCAATTTTTACAACTTTGTCTTTTTCTGCTCTCAATTTGGGAGCCTTGTCTTTCCATTCTTCCGGACATTCCAAGTGACTATTGGACGCCTTTAAATTTCAAGACCGGAGATATTCTTGTGTGTCACATAGATTTTTACGCGAGTCACATATTCCTCGCTACTACTTCTTTTGATGTGGCGCACATGGAAGGAAACAGAACGAGCAGGAAGGGAACATTACGGGAAGAACCCTGGTCCTCATTTCACAATCGCCATAATTCATCCCGAAAACTCTGCGAAACTTTTGAAAAATCAACTGTAACTGATGCGGTTGAAAGGGCAAGAAGAGATATTCGTGGATATGGAGGTCGTGAAATTCACTACCACCCCGCATATTGCAACTCCAAGCACTGGGTAAAAGATTGGGTACACGGGGCATCATATACTTATCGTACGCTGGACTATCCTAATTCCAACTGCGATGTTGGCCTGCGAAACTACGCAGGTGCAGAGAACAGATCAACAGTCACAATTTATCAAAACAGGTTCCTAGATTTTTCTGGCGCTTTTAGTGAAACAACGATAAGTGTGGGACCGGAAGAATGTTTTTCATGGACTCCTGAAAGCTGGTGGAATGACAAAGCCTCTCAAGTCCTCCTCAGAAACAAATGCATCCGCGTGTGGAGTGAAAGAGATTGCCAAGGCCATTCCATCTGCATTTGTGAAGATAAAATAGACTTGGGATACGAGATGATGGGAAGCGGAAGAAGTTGGGATGACGAAATTACCTCACTGAGTTTGTGCGACTACAGAGGTGAAATTGAAACCGGGGCTGATCTATACGAGTATTTGAATGATAAAGGCCGTGATCGGAGAATTTTTCTTCAACGCAATGAGTGCATTACATTTTTCGATGGGGATTGGTGGAATCATAGTGTTTCAGGCATCGACGTCATACTAGGCTGTCTCGAGTATTTTAAAGACCCCTACTGCAAAGGAAGTTCTTTTCGTCTCTCTGAGAATGAAACTTATGTTGGGGATGTCTACAACGATGACATCAATTCATTAAGACCTTGTTAATAGGAGCAAAAATCTTTAAGACTTTAGTAATTAAATACTGTAATGTAATTTTGACTGTATTTGTTTGTTTGTTAATTAAAAAATTCTAATTAAATTTGCAACATTGTGAGCTAAACCATATTCGTTTTTAAGACTTACTTATTAAATCAATTGATCGTTTGAATAATGAATGGATATTTAATTTGGCATTTTCGTTCTTAAACTATTAGGAAATAAATGATTATTAGTGAATTGAATGCACTTCTGAATAATCCGCATATTTTACATTTTATTTCGCCATCGACTGAAAAGTAAAACTTTTTCAATTTTTATTACTGCCAAAGGCAAGGACACTTCACAAAACTTGCTTACCACATAGAAAATTTCATTCAAAACAAGCGTATCACAAAAATTGTAGCCACAATGATAGCCTAGTTCTGCTGATTTTTGAAAATACTATACTTTACATCAATTTTAAAAATAAAACTCGGGCATTCCTGCAATAATTAAGATATGTTAAATAATTTGATTTAAAACATGAAAATGGGATTTACCATGTACATTAATCGGATTAAACTAGAACAAAATCGATTTTAATCAAAAGAAACAAACAAACTATTTTAATGAATGAAAGTAATGATGGCTTTGTCTGACAGAACTGATCATGATTTTTTTGTGGAAAAAAATCGGATTGATTTACCTAAGCTCATAAAAATTTAACGAGATGCACACGTAATCAATTCGGTGTTTATAAGATGACCAGCTTTTGTTTATATGCTTTACTGGTACGGATTATGGAAGTAGTGAATACCGAAATAAAAGTAGACTTTTAAATCATAGCGATGCATTTGAACTGAAAGGAGGACTGATTTCGAGGAGGAGAGTGTTTGCCTTTGCTGTAGCAATAAAATGTTTTATTACTGTTTTAGCAATGCCTCCTTAACATTTTAGTTCAGCTGTCTCCTTTTAAATGTCTCAAAAGAGCCAACCGAAGCATTTATAATTTTTACTGCATTTTCCAGGTCTTACAGATACTGTCTGTGTATGAAGTTTGGTTAATGCCTCACGTGGCTCTTTCGAGATATCGGGAATGGCATGAAATTGCAGTGTTACAATATATCATCCTTTGTTCTATGAAGAGTTATAATTCGGTGCAGCATGCGAACACAAACAATGTTAACATGTATTCGTCATATTGAGTAAATTATTTTAATTTGTACATATTTAATTGGCATTTTCTAGCACATTGAAAGACAAAAACTTTTGCATAAATTATATTACGGAATACTTTATTTATTTATATTTGCGGCTTATTCATTTTGTACGTGCGGAATGGGTTACGTTTTTAGCTTTGAGCTCTTTTTCACTCTTCCGACCAATTCTTCTATAAAGAATTTAAACATAAAGTTTTGACTACAAACTTGTCTTGCAAGAAAGTTAGCTAGTAGCAGTTTCATTTAGTAGAAAAAATAAACCCTACGTTTTATCATGCGATTCCAATCTTCATAACCAATCGAGGTAGAGACTACACCACCAAGAAATGTCGCCAATCCATGTTCCGACTCATGTTAGGGACGACCAACTGATGGACTGCCAAGGACAATTACTACTTACTACTGCCATCAGGAACGCAATTGTTTTTATGGATTGAACGTAAACCATTTTGCTAACTGGATTCTGTACATATAACTCTGGCTCTTTCCTATGGCGCTCAAAATGATGAATGTGGCCTTCAAAGGTTTTTCAGTTTTTCATGATGCTTTAAAGGTATCTGTCTTCGGTCTCGTGTTTCAGAAAATAAGTATAAAAATGCTTACTGAAAATGGTGATGTTCATGATCTACCATCACCTCTTTCGGGGTTGATGTTACGTTTATCGCTCCTGAACTCTTTAAAGTCTTAATCATTTCTGAGGAAGGATAAGGTCAAACCTTTTGGGGATGTGTCTCTTTTGTAGAGAAAAACTATTTTTCCAAGTAGGTTCATTCTATTTGGGTCGTAGTTCATGCATGCTTGCCAAGTAGTTGGGTTCGGCATTCATAAAACATGTACCATTTTGATATAATATGATATAAGCCTATGAGGATATTCTTGCATTGGTTTACGATTTTTCAATAATTTTACTCGATTGAATTGAATCTATGAATGAATAATGAAACTTGTTTTTCGATTACAAACAAAACCTGCTAGCTGTATCAACAGATCGCTTCAACTTTGCCCCAGTCTTTTTTATCATGACTTCTATGCATACAAACGTGATTTCATCCAGACATCTCATATAAAATATTACGCAACTCGGAGAATTAACATCTCATGTGCTCCTCCAGCATGATCACCACCATCAATGGTTTACTGTTGCATATTTTATCGCCATACTTTAGCAAGCAATGAAGGTCAACTAGAGATGAACCTGAGAGAAGATTCCTTTTTGTTAAAAACGGGACTGTAGTTATGACGCATATAACACAATACCAAACGCGTAATAAGCACATGAGCAATTTGCATAATTCAAACTTTAAATTGAGTTTAATTATTAAAAAATCGTGAATGAATCATTCCAAGAAAGATCCATTTTTTTGAAGTGCCTCTCAATTCGGAATGCAAAGGATATGGCTCTTTCGGCTGACGAGGAAAGTACAAGGTCGATTGCTCTCAGATTTTCAAAGTGTTAACATTGGTAGATAGCCCTTGATAAATTATATATTTTTGCCAAGTTTTACTTGACAACGCTCAGCCAATTTGGAGTAATCGCGATTGCAAATTGAACTATGAGTCGGATTTTTTTGGGATTTAAAGCTCGGAAACAATTCTATGACGTGCATGACTTTGTAGAAATAAATTTTTATCCTTGCTGGATTCAATATAAGCAAATATGACACACTTAAAATAGAATTTATAGAAAAAATGTGCTAATAATGGCACCAAATCCAAGATATTCTCTCAAAAAATATCCTTACACCATCCTACGAACCGCCTTTTTATGTTAAGCCGAGAAAAAATCCTAACTAATTGACACAAAACAGAACTTGCGGTCGTGATTACTCGAAATTGGGGAAGTGTTGGCAAGTGAAATTTGGCCAGAATACATAATTTTTTAAAGGCTATCTACCAACGTTCTCACTTTGAAAATCCGAGAGCAATCGACCTTGTACAATTCCTCGTGAGTTGAATGGACCCATACAAAATGAAACACAAGCTATTGTGCAACGCGAAAGGCAAAGAACGTATCTTCTTCTGCTGAAAGTTGCAGAAAGCATCAAACACAATAGATAATTGCACTCAATAAAAGATCACAATTCGAAGTTTTCACATGAATAATCGTAAGTATTTCAGCATTCGTTACTACGCATATCAGAATTTCTTCGAATTAGTATCACAGAAGCACATCAAACGCCATAGAAGATAATGAAGTGTCAATCAAAAGATCTGCAGTTTTTATTGCATCAGACCTCTGGAAACATTTTTGCGATGTTCCAAAAGAATCGTTATACTCTTTTCAAGCTTAAGTGAGAAATCTTTTACGCATAAGGGAACATCCTCGAGTGTCCCTTGTATCTGCAGATTCTATGTTGCACATGTAAAACCTGCATTTTCTTGGTCAGTTATTGACCTTTATTTACAATTGTACGGTAGCTTTTCAAAATTATTTTCACTGTTACACAGGGCACGTTATAGCTCATTCAAAAGCTCCCAAGTGCTGAGCAAGGCTGTTAATTCATTTTTTAAAACTTGTTAAGTGTCAACGGCAGAGGGCGAATAATTTTTTTTTCAAATGGAAAGTGGCTTGTGGCATCTCATTCGGTAGGTTTCGCCCATCTTTTCACGCATGTATATTGTAATGACTTTCATGTGAAGAATTCGCGGGTCCAGCTGCAAAGAGCTGTTTTTATTGACAGCCTATGGAATTTCGAATACATGATAACATATTCAGTTCAGCTTTAATTAACAGTATTCTTAAACAACTCTACTTTAACTCTTTATCAGCTACGTCACTATTGCTGCTTTAACAGGTCTATTATAAATTTATAATTATCGTAATTCTTCAGAAGAAAGCCGCTCCCACATTATATCAGACTTCTGCTTATACTTAAGTAGTGACAACTCTAAGCATGGATTAATGAAATTTTAGCAGTCCTTTTATTGCAGCACACGGCACACATATTTTATCGATCTTGATGTAAAACAACCAGAAACTGGGTTAAAACGAGATAAACGTCAAATTGATCAGAGTTTTTGATCTAGATAATGTATATCCATGTTCAGACGGCACCCGGGAATAATCGCTTGTTAGCTGATTGCTAATAATTAGGACCATTTGCGAAAAAAAAACGTTTCCAAGAAAAATTAAAACAGATAAATGTCGCACAACAGCAGCATGATTCGTCGGAAGTCGTGTTTAAATATTATTTAAGGGACTAAGCGTGCGCATGCTTAACCTGGTAAATCTAAGTATATAACTGCAAGCGGATCGCAATGTTTTATTCATTCATGTCCCAGACATCGACTAAAATTAATTTCCACCACCAGACAAAAAATGGCAAAAGAAACTCAATTTTTGAAGTTTTGGTTTTTCCTGCTTTCACTTTGGAAGCCTTGTCTTTCCATTCCTTCAGATCGTCCTAGTAGTGGCTTTTGGGCGACTCTAAATTTCCAGGCCGGTGATATTCTTTTGTGTCACGTAAATTTTCTTGCGACTCAGACATTGTTAGCCACTTCATCCTCTGATGTGGCGTATCTAGAAAGAAACAAATTAAATGGAAAAGGCACCTTACGGGAAGAATCCTGGTCGTCATATAATAATCGCGATAATTCATCCTTAAAATTCTGTGAAATTCTTGAAAAAGCAACTTTACCCGATGCGATTGAAAGGGCGAGAAGAGATGTTGGAGGATACGAAGGTCGTGAAATCTATTACGACCCCTTATTCTGCAATAGCGAACACTGGGTAAAAGATTGGGCGCACGGAGCACAATATTCTGATCAGTCACTTGAATATCCTAATTCCAACTGCGATGTTGGAAAGCGAAACTATGCCGGCGCAGAGAACAGATCAACGGTCACAATTTATCAAAACAGCGATGGAAACCTTGTTGGTGCTGGAAGTGTAACGACTGTAACTGTGGGACCAGAAGAATGTTTTTCATGGAATGCGGATACTAGTTGGTGGAACGATAGAGCCACTCAAGTCATCCTAAAGAACAAATGCATCCGCGTCTGGAGTGATAGTGATTGTCAAGGTCATTCCAATTGCTTTTGTGAGGATAAAAAGGATTTGAGTTATGAGATGATGGATTCAGGAAGAAATTGGGATAACGAAATTACATCACTCA
>JAHZMX010003930.1:0-10290 GCA_027743895.1 Seira musarum
CCCCCCCAAGTGCCCCCCCTTAATCGCATATACCACACATACTGTCGAGATCAGCATTTTTTTCTGAACAAGAACCCGTTTTCAAATCACTGCAAAAATGTCAAGGTGATTTTTAATTTTTATTTTAGTTTCAAATTTTACAATTGTTTAGATGAGAATCGACATCAACTCTTAAAATTATGCTAAAGAGCATATTTTAGAACACGACAGACGTTGGAGAAGGTCCGTCGTATCCGTTACTCGGAACGAGAAAATAGATGCAGGTGCGGATTTTATGAGTTGGTGTCTATCTGGGTTTGGAACCTTATAACCCAATGCAGTAGGTATACAATTTCGCATAGAAAAATTGAAATTAAAAATCACCCTGACATTTTTGCAGTGATTTGAAGACGGATTCTTGTTCAGAAGAAAATGCTGATCTCGACAGTATGCGTGGTATATGCGCTTAAGGGGGGACACTTGGGGGGTTCCCTTGTAAGTTTCGTAACCAATCCAATGCTTACAGTGAGTCGTAATAGAATAGACTGTAATCACCCCTGCAAAATTAGTCGGATGCGACTGAGAACTCATCTACCCGTTCGTATAATTTCCTTTGTCAAAGTAAACTTGTACCTGGCACGAAAATCCGATCGTGTCTGGTGTCATGCTAATTGTGACGACGCCGGGGACACAAAATACAACTTTGCAGCTCAAAATCGATGAGGTCGACCGCGTGTGATTCATAAATATATTGAAAGAATACGCAAATTTTACCGCAGTTAATCGAATTTGTATTTGTAGAAATTATAAGTGATTTTAAAATAAAAATGTTTCTCCTCGTAATTTTCAACGGGAATCGGATTATTCGCACCGGAATTTAGGCATTCAGATTAAACGCAGCGGATTGAACGCACCCAAATCGAACGCATCCAATCTTAACGCACCCGATCTTAACGCATCCAAATTAAACGCTTCCGGAAATTACATGCAGCGTGCAGGACATGGGCAAAAGAAAAACAGAAAATAGCTTACCTAATCCTGGATTGTTTTCTTAGCGCTTCTTGTTAAGCCACCTTCTGCATTGTAAATTATTTTGAAATCGACTAGCATTAATTTTCAAAGTTTAATTGTGTAGTCTAAAACAACGGAAAAATCTGCGACAACACAAAAGCATTTGCTTCAGTAATTGTTATTTGTGCTAAGCCGCCAAGCATAGTCGAAACCCTAATCGGAGCTATTCGTAAAATTCTGGTACGTTGAAGTTGGGGGCGTTTGACATGGATGCTTAAAATTAGGTGCGTTTAATTTGGATGCGTAAAAATTGGATGCGTTGAATTTGGGTGCATTAAAATTGGATGCGTTGAATTTGGGTGCGTTCGATTTGGGTGCGTTCAATCCGCTGCGTTAAATCTTAATGCCTAAAATCCGGTGCGTATAATAACCAACCCATTTTCAACTATTTATGCACGCCCCGGGTGCGGCTGTCTAAAAATTGGACATGTATTTTTTCGGTAGTGGTAAAAAGAATTTTAAGACGATTACATTTGCCTTAAGACATAATTTTGTTTCTGATTGATAGGGTGACATTCAAGGACAACCGAGGAGCGCTTAACAGGCTTTAGGGAACGGAAGGTAAGTATTAACACAATTTGTAATGATCTATATCTATTGTTCTTTTTTGATGATGAGATGAACGAAATGAAAGAAAAGCTCACAATCAGGTGGGTATGCTGTGATGAAAAGAAAGGTACACTTTTGAAGTTGCAATGATAAAAGCAAGGTTGCGCTGAAGGAAGATGCAGTTTTTACTTCCGTTCTAAAATATTTACCAAAAAGATTTATCTATATGAACGAACGACGATTACAATACACTCGCATTCTCGTTTCGCAAACTCACTACTTCATACCATAAAAACTAAGCCAGTTAAGTTGAGGACTTTGCATCATAAACGTGTTTCAAAAATATTCGTCAAGTGTTGAGTAACTTTTTCTTTGGACTCAGGAATCCGGGTTGAAAGAGTTTGGTTCAAGCTGTTGCATTAGAAATACAACAACATCGTCCATTTTATGATTCTTAAGCCATCGCGTTAAGAAAAGCAAGGGAATCCCCCATAAAATGCAACAGAATTGGACTGAAATGGTAAATTTCCTCTCTGAAATTTCGTTTGAGAGGTGATGGGGTAATCTACTCAAAACTCGTTGGGGTTTTTATCCCCATCTATTCGTTATTGCCCTTTAATGTGTCTGATCATGGCACGTTGGGCAATGTTTAAATATTTTTGCAATCATGTGTTGTAAAGCTCCTTAGGTTATCCATATATAACTGATGGGTATGATTGTTAAAATATTTTGCTACATTAATTACGATGTCCCATTCTGATATTTCCGGTCGGGACTTTGGGTTTTCACACACAAACAAGTACCTCTTGCACGATCAAAATACTACTGAAAAACTACCTGTATACATGAGTACCTATATCACGTGAAGGAAAGAAATAATACAATATTCCTCGAATAACAACGTTGATAAATTATTCACAATCAGTTTTTTAGAGTAAATGAAATAGAAACACCGTGTGCATATCAGGTATCATTTCTGAAGCGAGAATGCGTTAAATCCATTTGTAAGCAAAGAAATCTGCGCATTTTACGTTTCCCGCCACACTAACCGACTCTACTATGTACACGTATTTGCAATTTTTGCTTACCTATCTTGAAAACGTGTTTTATATGAAGGGAAAATTTTTCCGTGTTAAACACTATTTCTATAAATTCCTGGGAATGTTTAAAGGCAACTCCACATAATCAATCTGTATTCTGAGAAATACCGGTTGCTGAGTATAATATTCCAGAGGAAGTACATGATTAGTAAAATTACGCAGCAAGAAAACCTCAAGAATTTATTCTCCTATGCGGGTGGAGGACAGCACCTGGGGACCTTCCCTGACCTTCTTGTGAGTGAGTAAAACTATAAACGTAAATAACGGAGCTTTATTACGATTTGAATTCCAAAAAGTGGATTTTGAACAGGTGGATTTGAATTTCTTCTTTGAATGTACAATGAATTGAGATAATTAAAAATCGTTCTAACAATAAATATGATTTGCATTCTGGCTCCATTGTACAGCATTCTTATTCCAGTAATTTTTTGGAAGGTTATTCGATGGCATATGGACGGGTCCAAGAAAATCAGCAGAAAAAGTATCTAGTTCACCCGCAGCGCAGCCTTCCCTTGTAGTTCGTATCTTCAAACTCATCATTCTCTCCTTTTGAATCTCGAGAAAACAGAAATGCAAAGTACGGAAGACGTTTGGGTTAAACGAAATATATTTAAAAATACGGATGTAATGTCAACAGAAGCGTCCGAGTTTGAGATATTGAGAAAGATCGAATTTATATGAAACAAAGGTTTTAATTGCGACCATGGTTAACATATGCACATACACGCATATATAAGGAGCATCGCACGAAGTCATAAAACAAGACCCTAACATTACAAAAAAGGGAGCCAGGCTATTTATTAAAAAGCGAAAATTTACCATTCCTTTCGTTTACAACAAAAATTTCAAAAAAGCTTAAGGTCGACTTTAAAAGTTTTACCGCCATCAATGAAGCTTTTCTCTGATTCAAAAGAAGAGAATGACGATTCTTGGATTAGAACGAGAACCAAATCGTCTCTGTTGTTATAAATTGTTCCACATTAATTGTAGTGTTATATTTGAATTCCTATACATATTTGAATGGCGATAATGAAACAAAAATTGGATTAAGAGAAAAATAAATGGGTAATCTATAAATTTTGAGACAATAAAACCCAATTGATAGTGATTTTGTTTGAACTCGAACGTGGAATTAAATAGGTATATGGTTTTGTTGTTTTTCGAAAATTATGCAGGGTTAAATTTTCAACTTATTAGACCCTGGTGCCATGGTTGGCTTCGATGGGCTCCACCATATTCTGTACAATAGAGCAGATTGGTCTTGACTGGAATGCTAACTTAATTGGTGACATTGCGTTGGTTGAAGGTTCAATTAAAGGTTTTAAAATACGAAGTTGTCTTCCGAGATGTTTGGTCAAGTCCAGATTTCATTCTTGAACAGGTTAAAAATATTGACTATCGTTGATTTTATGAAGTCAATTTGTATTAGCGTGAGACACCCTTAGCTGGTGTGTGTACTCATTTGAACACTTTACACGAGACAATTTCCATTGCCATGGAAAATGACTATTCCAGAGTGAACCATGCGAAAGAGAGGACTTAATTACGTCAGCATTTTTGGAAGTGAAGTAAAATATAGTAAACCGGTGGTAATCGTGTCAGTTATTCACGGAGTCTTATTTACGCACTTGTTTATTTACTTCATCATCGTTAGTCCGGGGAGGACAAGTTTAGTTAACGCAGCCTTCGTTGTCCAACAATATAGCTTTGTTCGGTGCAACAACAGTTCAGATTATTTCATCTCTGCATGTTTTCCCTTTTAAAAACTTGAAGCTGGACCTGCCAACCTCCTGCTGATTTTAGGAGTTGACGCTTTAATGGCATGTAAAGGAACCTTTAAGGCCTTAGGGGTAGGATTGTTTGTTAGTCAACACGGGAAGTGTTTTCTGTAGGAAAGGAAAGCAATGAAATTTGGTAAGATCTCAAATCAAAGTCGCCATTAAAACTGATAACAGTGCAATATTTCTTATTTTCTACCAGGTGTATCACATCCAGGGTTTTGGTTTTGTAAACAAAGCGAATGCATCAACTTAAACGAAGCAAGGTAAACCCTAAAAAATAGGTTTAGTCGCGTACGTGCGTAAATCATTTCGATTTTTTTTTCAAATCAAATTCTCCCGTCGTCCTTCGGAATGAACCTGTCGATGAAATTTTAATACGTAAGACCATAACTGTTACATATAGTCATTGTGTGGCTGAGGCCTGAGTAAATGGTATAAGTTAAGCTCCTACTCATTTTAGCATTGTTTCTTTTTTCACAAACGTTGACCAAAATATGTAAAATTCACCTGATAGATCACAGCTTTTTACAAGTCCACATTTTCATCTGGATTGATTTGCCACCATAATACTAAAAATTAACCATTGTGAAATCAGTATTACAAGTATTAGTTGATCAATAGTTAGATGATATACGTAAAGTTTAATTTAATGTAATAAAATTGTCTGTGCACTTCCTCCCTTTCAATTGCTCATCAATATAAATTCATTGAAGTTCAGTGGTGACAAATCGCAATGACTTTTACGGACCTGTTTAGTGTGCTAACTCCAGACTTTACCTTGAACTACTTTATGGAGTTTAGGACATGAAAAATGCAATTTAATATTATTGGTTATAATTTTCGACAAAGAAAGAATAAGTTGTACAATTATAAAAGTCTGATTAAAAATTCGAGTAATTTAAATTGTTCATGTATGAATAAAGTACGATAATCGACAAGACAAAACAAAATTTTTATTTCTTGACACACTTCGCTGAAAAAAATTGTAACCCTGTTGCTAAAATTTTATGTTTGCAAAAATTACATTTGTTGTCATCGACCATTCCGCACTGACAAAATATCCAAAAATTGGAAGCGACATAAAATTTCAATGAAACTCATCTGTTTTTGATTAACTCGTAATTCCCGCTGAAATATGTTAAATTCTATGCAAATTCTATATATGATATTGAGAAAAAAAGGCCATTTAATTTTCAAGTTACTTAAATTGATTTGAATTACATGATGTTTCAACTCAATCCATCCAAACGTCAATGCCATGTCAAGTAAATTAAACAAATACATTGGTGGACTGAATGGAGACATCTGACGGCTGGCTAACGTGTCCAACTATTTACGCTTAAGCTGAAAATGGTTTTGTGTAAACTGATTCTTAAATGGTTTCAAACCGATTCTTTCCCTTCAAATTGTGTCTACTTCATTCCTTTTCTTCCGGATGGTCTAACAAACTTATCATTGATGTTGATTCTAATTCACCTCTAACTAGGGAACCCCACGAAGTGCCACCCCTCAGCGCATATACCAGTCATACTGTCGAGATCAGCATTATTTTCTGATTGAGAATACGTTTAGTTTTATCTGCGGAAGCATCACAGTAATTTTTAATTTTTATGCATGAAATTGTATACCTACAGTACTTTGCATTGGACCTTATTGCCTTACAAGCAGATCAGCATCTCTCATCGAATTCGTCGCACATAGTTGACATCCGAATTTCTTTAACTTTGTGAATTTTTGAAGACGAACAGATCCAAATTGCTCAAATAGGGGTTTTACTTATTTGATATATCAAGTCGGGGTGTTCCGTAATATCTGATTTTCCCGACGCTTCAACGCACTTTTTCTAATTCGCATTTCAAATCGAATTTTAATCTCGAGGAGATTACTAGTGGGAAACCTGACGTGTTCATGTAATAGTGGAGAATAAAACATTGGAAAAGAAAAATTCGAATACGTTTGCTTTTTTATCATTCAGAACTCGGAAAAAACATTTGAAAAAACAATTCAGGCGAAATTCAGGTATACACCTGTCATATTTACTGGGAAACTGAGGCGAACGACGAAAATTCTCGGAGCAATATGAGGCATCAAGACTATGAATGTAATTACTCTATGCCTAATAATTTGTATATATTAATTTGCTTGTGCGCGACAATTAAATACGATTGCCCTCTTTTGAACACTTGCGCCATTTTCCTGAGAAAAATGATTTCCAGCAGGGAAGCAGCTTCAGTAAATGTGACAAACAATTTAACTCCTTTAACTAATTCAGTGCCGGGATGAAGAATAAAAAGTAAAATATAAATACTATGTTGACATGGGAACATCTTCAAATGCCTCCCCCCTAATCACATATAATAGACGTTCTATCTTGCTCAGCCTTTTAAGCATATTATGTTACAAACGAAGTTTGGAACATTTTGTGATCACGTATGTCTGTCCGTCTGTCAGCGCTCTAACTTTGCTTAAGGTTTGAGCAATCAACCTGAAATTCGATATGCAGGTCGCATAGGTGAATGGTAGGAAGCCTATTGATTTTCAGCCAATTTGAGCTATATAGCACAAATTGGTAGAAAAACTATGTTTTGAAAAGTATCAGATTGGGCTAAAAATCGGAAAACTGGTGTAATTCAGCGTGCCGAACATCAAAATGAATGAATTACACGTCTAAAGTTAAATATATTTGGGCAATATAGCAAAAATTGTTAGAAAACTATATTATGAATTGTGTCGGATTTGACTGAAAATCGATATAGTGATGTAATTTGACATGCTAAAGAAGAATTTTAATGAATTACATTGTCAACTTGTGCTACATAGTGCTAATTGATAGAAAAACTATAATTCCAAAAATTCTCAAATTTGCTTAAATTGAATATCTCTACGTATTTCGATATAATGAACAAGAATGTCAATAAATTACGCTAACAATTTATGCTATATAGTATAAATTGTCTGATGAACTATATTCTTGAATTTCTTGGAACTCTTGAATTTAGATCAACACGAATTCACAAATGTGTGTATTTCGGTTCAAATCTATCTTGTAGTTTGCAACATGGATAACGAATTTATCGTTTTTATTACGAATTACGATTCCTTTGTTTATAAAATAGAGATATTTTGCAATCACATTGAAGTATTAATAAAACAAATAATCGCGGATATGGATACGGATCGATATCAATTATTGTTAGTCATCAGAAGAGCAGGGGCTTTGAAACGGATATTCCGGTGTCTCAATGCAATCTGCGTAATGCTTGCCAATTGCATTTGATTTGTTTTTTTTTAATTTTTTGGCAAATGAT
Source organism: Seira musarum (assembly GCA_027743895.1). NCBI lineage: Eukaryota > Metazoa > Arthropoda > Collembola > Entomobryomorpha > Entomobryidae > Seira > Seira musarum. The sequence goes on from JAHZMX010003930.1 coordinate 7,789, forward strand.
TTCCAACTGGAAAGTAAATGTTTCAAAGGTTTCAAAGTTATCATGCTTAATAACTTGTAAAATGCCGGTATTAGGAACAATTAGTCAACCCTGAATGTCGAAGCCGATAGATTACTTCGAATGTTGCAGTCTGTGTCAGGGCTTCGGTGTCATAGGCTGGAAGCTGTGATTTGCTACAATTAGATTGCGATAATTAGCAGGGCCACCTGATTCTAAAATCTATTTTGAGTATGAAACTGACAAAAAATAAAAGTACTACAGTGCATATTAGGGTCACCATATGAGCCTTAAATTTCAACAAGGTACATCAACCCATTCAAAGGTCACTTTTCCGTTCTCATTCACAAGAGCAGGTTGCTTTCACCATCGTTGTCGCTGTATTATATCCAAACTTAGTTCATTTTTTTGTTGTTTCAGACAGAAAACTCTTCGTAGCTAAAGCTGAACAAAGCTAAATTTCTGTAACGGCTACACTCTTTTCCAGTTTTGAGTAAAGCTAAGATTCATGTGCTTTTTTTTTCACTTTGCCTCCACAGGTGTCGTATTAAGCATTCGTAAACACGAAGTGGACAAAGCCATTTTCCTGGAGAATATGCATGAGCCCAAATTATTACGTCTCAATCCCTATCTTGATTGAATTTGTGGAATTGTAATAAATTTGGAGAGGAAAATAATTGTCATTGATGAACATGACATGCGGTAAAATTAATACCAGCGTTGTATTATCATGGAAATGAATCAAAACTATTAAAAGACGCTCAATATATGAAAATCCTTTCGCCATGCGAGTTTCAAACATACCTACTCATTGGCAATATTAGGACCTGTATCAAATTATTAAATTACGTCACATTCTGTTTCAAAATACGCCTTTTTTATTTCAATTAGTAAATGGTCAGAGCCGTCAACTCGATTCGTAAAAAATGTGTCGAGCCAAAAAGTTTCTAGTGTGTATTTGTTTAGTGCTTGAAAATAATTCAAAGCTCCTTACGTAATGACGGTTTGTATAGCTCTCCATCAAGGATGAGAAGTTTCCCACTTTTAAGAATTTCACTTCCCGGTCGGAAGTCATTTTTTTTTGGAAAATGTCCAAAATTGGAAAATTGTACTTACTAGGGAACCCTGTTCCTCCTAATCGCATATACCAGACATACTGTCGAGGTCAGCATTTTTTTTCAGATTACGAATCCGTTTTGTTTTGTCTGTAGAAACATTACAGTTATTTTTAACATTAGTTTTTTATGCAAAAATTGCCGTTTATTGGAAAGGGATCAGCATCCTTACAGAAACCACAAATCGTATTCGTATTTCGCTAAAGGCCAGCAGAGTTGTAGTATAACCTGCCGCCAGGAATAATATCCAACACTGCCGAGTTTCACTTGAGTCGCTCATGATCCAATAGGGCAATATATTCTAATGCATTGTAGGTATGCGTTTTAGGCATAAAAATTAAAATTAAAAATTATGTTGTTTCCACAGACAAAACAAAACGGATTCGAAATGCTGATCTCGATGTGATTAGGGGGCACTTCGGGGGGTTTCCTTCTTAATTAACATGGGCCATTTAAACAATTCATTAATATATAATCATTGAGTAAATACACTAAAATGTTTGGCGGGAACGTCTCAAGTCTCCCCAAAACGGCATTTAGGACATTTTCCCAGTTTTCCACTTAACATGATGGACGGGAAAATGGAAATCCCGGTATTTCCTACTTTTTAATTTTTTCCTCTTATCTTCCTTCCTCTCAATGACGGCTGTAACAAAAGGAAATAAAATCTTCAATATAAAATGTTTATATGAACAAAAGCAGCGCAGCGGTTATGGTTTATTGCGGTATTGTCTAGCTCACAAAGAAACTGTAAATCCACAATTCATTTCAACAAAAAACATCACAGCAGTCTAAGAATAGAGTGTACGTATAATACTGTATTAATAGCAATAGTAGAAAAACATATGAAGTTAGGTTGGAGATGTAAACTCTTTTCATTAAAAGAATATAAATTTGTACAGAAAATAATTCACAATGAAATTGCTCCCGGCCTTAATTATTTATTCCGCCCTCGCTTGGCTACTGGCGGGTGTAAGCAAACAAACATTAAAATTATTTATTTACCAATATCAAACAATGCCGTCATTACTATTATTTACTTTATTTGTGCAGGTGACGGGACAAGGGAACAACGAAGCAAAGACAAGAAGGCCACGGGTGGCGAAGAATATGTCAGCATCGGATAGGGTTGCGAAGAACATGGGCTCAACCTAAAGTCAGACCAGGTGTGGCTATTCAATCGTTTACATTGTTCCGCTTATAATAGAATGTGAATGAAATTTTTCCTACACTTTTGAAGAATGAATAAATCGTAAATTTGCGGAACTTTTTTTCCTTGTCTCCATGACTCATTAATTTATTAACAAGAAATTCACAGTATTTTCCAAGCTAAACATCATCAGTAATAATGGGGTTATCTCGTCATAGAAATTCACTGATCCAATATAAA
>JAHZMX010003931.1:0-19998 GCA_027743895.1 Seira musarum
ACAGACAGACAGACACACAGACACACAGACAACCCAATCGAAATCAATACTCCGCTGATGACGTCAGCTACGTAATAAATTCATATAAAATGTCATTGATGTAAATAAACAACCCTGACATAGTCAACACGATACTTACTGTTAATTCTCAATTTAACCTGTAATCCCTGTTTCTTGCCGTCTACACGTATCCGTTCTAACTTTGGCTTGGTTTGAATTATCGATCTAAAACCTAATTTATGGAAAATTTAGAATTTCAAATATTCTTAAATCGGCTGAAATTATTTATTGCTATGTAGTTTGACGTTCTGCATTAGAAAATCAACGCTATCGGTTTATGCTATATTGTATAAACTGACACATGGTCTACCTATGTTCTGGAAAATCTCGTAAAACGATTCATATTGTTCAGACTAGGGTGGTTGGTTGTGAAGTCCAGCATTTGTTGGCGCAATGTCATTCACTTTTTTAACCAATTCATGGTCATTTGAAGACCAAAAAGGGCCTGCCAAAACTATGGAATTGATAAGGAAAGAAAAAGATTTACAACGCATCGCGTAGTAATCTTCAATCTTTGAGACAACATGCATAGTTCAATTTCGCTGACACCACCATTTCAATGCTTACCTATTATCATTTACCAAGAACTATATTTTATATTCGAAAAATTAAGCAACATTAGTATATGAATGCATGTGGAAAATTTTCGACGAATTATGAGTTCTCATATTTTATTTGTCAAATCTTGATATGACTAATGGAATTACTGACAGTCTCGTAATACCATACGACCACCACCATGTATACCAGAACTTTGTTTTAACAGTTTACTGAAATTTACCACTAAAGAACAGAGAAGCTCTTCACTTTCTTATTCTTGTTGTGGAGTTAATTTCTCTCCATTTTAGTATTATCTAGCCACCTGATTTCCATTCATACGAGGATTTCAGAGAAAATCATGCTAACTTCCGAATGCTTTCAAGTTTTCTCAACCTTCCTTAAAATTTGTAACGTAGCCTTCTCTTCTCCGTACAAATGGAATGTCAGAAACAACCTAGGAAGGCTTGAATTTGATTACGGGAAAAATATAATTGGAAAACATGTTTACAAATTACGAGTTATTCGTACATCAATTTATTCATCATTTTTAACATGTCGTTTAATTTATTCCGCATTCTTCTTAAATCTTTCATTATACCACACCTTGGAGTACCTCATGTGGTTAATTACATATATTGCCTTAAGTATTGCAGGTGTTATTTTTATCCTAAGGAAGGACGAATTCTGTACATTATTTAACTATGTTCTCGGTTATTGGAGAGAAAACATTTATAACAACAACAAAAAGTATATTGTTCAGGGAGACCGTTTGTTTTACCGAATTCTTCAACTTAACATTATCAACGTTGTTTTGTGTCCTTTCGTTCTCGCACTTATATTTTGGCTGACGCCTTGTGCTCCACAATTTTTGTTTTCCTTGGCTTCACCAACGTGTAAGTGGAGCTTAAAGGATGGATTTAGCGAAGACACCAGTGAAATTGAAGCCAAAGACCTTTACCTCGGGACAAAAATTGTGTTTTACATTTTGGAGGTAGTCATGATCAGCGGAATCACTGACTTCGGAGGTATGATGATTTTCCTGATGCTTGTTGTACTGACTGGTATACCCGACTTCCTTATTCAAATTCGGTAATTAATTATTACCATAAAAATTATCTCATTCCTGATTTATTAAAAAATTATTGATTTCAATAATTTATCTTGTTTTAGTAAAATGTCGGAACATATTTGGAAGATCCAAATTTTGAATTATGTATCATTTTACAAGCCAGCAATTCTATGCCGACAATTACAACTTATCGTGAACCTAACAAATATCTCCTTTTCTGATGGTTTATGGCCATTGTGTTTGACTGGTCACGCCTTCTTCATAATTATGGGCTTATTTGCAATTATTGAGCTAAGACAAGAAGTTCCGGTTTTGGCGTTTATTATGTATCCTTTTATGCTTTGGTTTTTATTTATTTTTGAAGCAATTCTATTGGAATATGCTAGTAAGCCAACGGTACTATCTGCAAAGATTAAGAATCAGTGGAGGAGAAATCAATTTCGCAGATCGAACGTGTGGATGGCTAAATTTTCTAGGTCATTTCCAATTCTCACAATGTACACAGAGCCATCGTTGCCATTTGGGAGGAGCCGGTTAGCTATTTTCATTAGATTTTGTTTGCAGAGAACTGTCTTTTTTGTGGTTTATCATAGAAAGCACGGCAAATGATTGTCCAATACTTTTAAAATGTCTAGCGTCGCTACCGAGAAGAGGTTATCTCGGAAAAGACGGGATTGTTATTATTTCACCATATATTTATGGGAACGTTTTTCAAACATGACAAGTGTCTGAATTCGGTGTCATTTAGCCATCAACGCATTCTCTGAGCTGACGCTCATTCATACTTCATAGTCAGTTTGCATGCACTCCCACATTCCTATAATATTTAAAAGACTTAATATAAACAATTACCATGTTAAATGGCAATTCAAACCGTTTTCAGTTGTGCCGTCAATATCAATTCTCGGAGCGTACACAACTTAAACCCAAAAATACATAAATTATGAAAAAGAACTGCGAGCACCCTAAATTATGAGTCTTAATCAAAGAGCTGGTGCCCAAGTTTATTATCTGGGCTTGTAAATGTTTGATAAAATGCTTTTTTATGTTTACTTTTACTCTTTAAATCTGTTTGATCCACCCACATAGAAACATTAATGCATTGAAATTGAATGCAAGAACAGAAAAATGTAAGCTAAGGTCCTTAAGACGCCGACATCCGCATGTAACGAATAATTTTTTACAAAGCGTTAATTATTCCTTTTTTTAAATAGTTAATTTGTTACCGTAAGTCGGATATATACTTTGGTTTGGATGGTTTTTATTTAACTTTTATTAAAGTATTATACTCACTCTGGAACAAGAACAACGGAATCAATCGCAAAGCAACGTATAAAAAACTTTGATCTTGAAAACATAATATATTTTCTCTGACACCTCCATTTCAATGTTATAGTAACTTTCATCCACCATAATCTTTCAAGAACCGTGCATAACGTGTAGATCTTCTCGATAAGTTGAGCAATCGACATATTGTGGAAAATTTTCATCGAATTTGGATATTATGCACATTTATATAAATTCGCTTTAAGTTTTGTAACGGACGATAGACGCTGGGTAGTCATGGCCAGACCAAAATTCACGTTGGTAACATTTTCTTGCTATTACCGAAAAAGATGCCCCCACTGAAACTCAAATATTTCAAAAGAGCATTCCAGACCACTCCTGATTTTGGTCTTAACCCTTAGACTGGGTGTGGCCAAATTGCCTTGGTAATTTCAAATGTATCTAAGCTGGGAATAATCACGTTCCATTCACATTTAACAAATGTGTTTGAATGGGAAAAGCCACATCGCTATGGTAAATCAATGGCATTCATGAATGGGAAAAGCTGCAGCAACTGCAACATTGAATTTTTGCATTGAAGGGGGAACGGCACTTTATTGGCGTTTTGGAAACGAAACCTTGGTTTCAAAAATCACAAAAATGGCTTTCTGCAAAAATGCATAGCGTGGGAAAAGCCAAAAAAGTGGCTCGGTTATAAGTTGATTCTAGTAGTACTAAACGATGTCTATGTAAGGGAAAAATTATTAAAATTGCAATATAATTTATCGAAAATGGGCTTGAGTGGGGAACGCCACATTGCTATGGTAAATCAATTGTATTCATGAATGGGAAAAGCCACTGCAACTGCAACATCGAATCTTTGCATTGAATGGGAAACGCCACTTTAGTGGTGTTTTGGAAACGAAACCTTGGTTTCAAAAACCACACAAATGGCTTTCTGCAAAAATGCATAGCGTGGGAAAAGCCAAAAAAGTGGCTCGGTTATAACTTGATTCTAGCAATACTAAACGATGTCTAGTGGTAAGTAGTGGAAAAATTATTAAAATTGCAATTTAATTTATCGAACAGCGATGCGATGACGAGTTTATTGAGGATGATTGCAAAACAATTTATTCTAAAAACGTTTTCCTAAATATTTTAATTATTACAACTGGACAGTTTTTCCGTATTTCTGTATATAGTTGACGAATCCTTTTGAATATTGTAACTGAAAGGTTAAAGCCATTTCAGTAAAACATTATTCGACTCCAACCGATTGATGTTTCCAAATAAAATAAAACGAAACCGGACATTTCCGGCATCGGTATTGCAAATACATATTAAAATTTTATGAAATCAGCCCTTCCAGATTTTAAAATAAAAAAATTTTAATTTTTCTTTTTGATCTGCTGGTGGGATGAGAGCTTATCGCAACGCTGATCGGAATATACCAGACGAGTTAGAGCAAAAGCATTTCGACCATTTTGTTTATAACTAATTACTTATTCAATTATAATTAGTATTTATACTTTTATCGAAATGCTGTCTCATTTTCAAATGTACGGGCATCGTTTGGGTTGCCGAACTAGCTCCTTTGAAATTATTACTCAATTCATCTTTTCCCGTTATATCAAGCGTGTTTGTGTATGGCGTCGGTAAAATCGACGCACATCGATTATCTTCTCTCTCTTTCACCTGCTTAAACTTCGATAATTTCATCCTAACCCACACACAAATTATAAATTGCATTTACAGTTGAAAATAATAAGTTTTTTGTACTTGGAAAGTTTGGGAAATGGAACGACAAATTTATTTTTCCGTGGATTGACTAGTAACTGAAAGGTATTCTCACGAAAAGAAAATACAATCACAATGTATTGATCTGTCGGATTGGAAAAGTGTCCCAGTTTGAGTATCAAAACGTTCATTTCGAGATGCACGGAAGAATTCTAAAGTCTATTCAGGCATCCCAATACTTTTTCCATCGTAACACACTTGTGCTCTATTTTTTTAAATATCTTACTAAATCCACGGTATTTTGTGAAGATAATTATTGTTTCGCATTACCATGGTTGAATGGTATTAGTTATTTTAGAATCCACTCAGCGAGTTAAAGAGGAAGCGGTTATGTTATTTTTTTTCATTGTTTCCCTTTTCGCAAAGTGTGTGTTATGTCATGATTCATGATAAGAAAGCCGCATGTAAGTTAAGCTTTAACAATGCAATGCAATGGCAATGGTGGTAGATAGTTTGATTGCAAATGCAACAGAAGGTATTAAGGTGGTCTGGTGTTTACTACAAAGGCGAGTAATATGATATGATCATTATCATTCTGAAAATGATCAACTTTTACAGTGAAAAAAACTAGGGACATAAAATGATATTGTCTTAGGTTGGCTAGTAAGGAAAAGAGAGACTGCAATTTTCATTTTGATATATTCGAGGGTTAAGCAGAGCATTTAGCCTCAGTAGTATTATGTCATCGCTTCGCTGAAGGAGAAGGCTGCGAGAGCGACAAGACAAGACAAGAACAGCGATTCAACAACACCAACCAAACAAAACTCACCAGTCTTCATCACTCAACCTTCTTTTTTTTTCTTCGACCGACGGGGTTGAAGTTGAAATTGAAATGCACAAAAATCCCATTTTGAAGTCTGAATAGGAAATTTTAAAAGTGCTTTTGTGTTTTACCTAATTTAATTATTTCTTTTTTTGAAAGAGGACGTGTGTGGCACAAAAGATCAAAATCTATCTATGAATCGTTCACGCTTCTTGAGTTCTTATTCATATGAATTCTAGTAATTAAAAGTTTAAATCGGAAAGGAGGAAGGAATTGTGTAATTAAAACGTGTGCGTTCGCTTCTTTTTGAGATGATAAGCAACAATGCTGAGAGAACAATGAGACGATGAGATAAATTAATTAACCGATCTTTTGAAATTGAGATTTCTTTGTGATTTAAGTCAATTCGAGTGTGATTACAATCTATCGGAGAGAAAAAAGACTGAAAAAAGAGACCTTGGAATTTTAGGGAGATATGAAGTGCACGATATTGAGATGGCTCTTGGGTATTTGGCTGGTGGAAATTGTGGCCGCCCGACACATTCAAAATGGAGAGGAGCAGAACCCCAGAGGAAGGAGTAGTCGAGGTAAAATTTCATTTTTCCTGATTAATTTCCAGGGATTTGGATATGAAAATGAAGACGGTATTTGTCAATGACGATGTAATTCCTTTGATTGATTTGATGAAGAAAAAAAATTCTTAGGGACCTACTTTTCTAACGAATCAATAATAACATTAATTTGTACATTCCTTTCTGTTTCTCTTGCGTAATAACAATAAGACTTCCTCCACCTGAGGCAATCAAATTGCATCATTCGCCACCTTTCACCGATCACGTACCAATTTTCAAGGAAAAGTTCAGCACATTCAAATCTTTAATCTGAGAAATGCATTTTCAAGAAGAGCAAAAGGTCTTTTACCTTCATGCAAAAATGGTCATTTTTTGATCATGCATATTTTATGACCCTAATTTAATTGTATTCAATTATCATTCGCAAGTCCGCCATCCAATTCATCCGATTTTTTTGCTTACAATCGACAATCGTTAATCCTTTTTTTACTACATGAATGTCTCCAGTTTAATTTATTAGATTCATTCAAACTTTGTTGGTAATTTACATAAACATTTACAAGAAAGCTTAAAGATGATATTGCCATACATAAATCCTGTCATGCCTCTTTTTTTGCACAATTAATAGTAACCGCAAACCACAATAGCAGCAATCACAATCACACACAGGTACTATAGGATCCTGTGAGCAAGTGAGTGAGCAATAGCAATCACACCGAAAAAAAACAGAAGCCGTTTGTCCTGTTAGTTAAGCCTACTTTTGGACAGTCACTCATTTCATCAGATCACATCACAATCACATTCATCTTTTTTTTTTTATTTCACTGACTGACCGACCAGCCAGTCTGAAATACGTCAACTGCAAGACGAAGAGGAAAGGACTGACTGACTCTGTCTTGTCTCTTCTTGTCTTGTCTGCGAAACCGACATTTCATTCTTTATTGCATGTTTTTATTACAAAAACGTTAAGCAAACAATCGAAGTGAAGATGATGATGAGAATGAACTTTACTCTTTAATTTGAATCAAAGACGGAGACAAATCATTTGGAAAAGAAAGAACTCGAACTCGTCTTTGATTTTTAATGGTGAAATGAAAACCATTCGAATTTCAAAGTCTCATCTCATCATCATCGTCATCATTCTTTGTGAACTTTTAAGACACTTTCTTGGTAAATTGCAAAGACTGGATTGGTCACACCTTCCTTCGACAGCAACGTAGTAGTAATAGCAGCATACCCAATTATCCCAGCAAATAAACTGGGTCAATTTTTTTACTCGAGCTTTTAAAGGCAAATCCAAGCCACAGAGTACATCCTCTTAAAACATAGCAATGAAATGGTTTTATAGAGCAGTAAAGTCTATAATTTAGTATGATTCTTTTTCACAGAACAGGTGTCATTCTTAAATTCCCTCTATAATTATTTTTTTTGCTGTCAAACAAGTAGAATTGTGCGTGTAAATGACCTCCACAAAGAAGAAATATTTTTTTATATAAAGAAATGTTATGTAAAGCGGTGTGGGTTGTAGACGCATTTTTCATGATTTAAGTAAGTCCGACATTATATTGCATCCCCCACTGTTTAATGAGCAGTAAAATACCCTTTTCTTCTTTGGGTTTTCAACAGGTCAGCAGGTTTATCGTACGTAGTATTTTTCCTTGATGGATAAAGGTATTTCGTATAGATTTCAAAATTGAGACATTCATTTCATTTGAGAGCTTCCATCACGCGAAATAAGATTTTCGTGCTATTTAGTGCAAAAATGTTACCGTAATAGATAAGATGATGCGGTTGGTGTGAACATGACAATAATTTTTGTGTTTTTGTGAATGTGCCTCAGGGTGATGTTCATGGCAAACATTTAATTTTTACCAAAAATAGCTTGCACGCACTTTGCACTCGTGTAAAAAAATACAGCATGACCACGACACACGCCACCTAAGAATTAAAGCTTTGTTTCTGCAATCTTAAAATCTTCAAGATTTTTAACGGCACCATCGTATCATGTCGATTAGGTCTTTTTTGAAAGAATTTTACTAGCATCGACTCTAGCGAAATAAGTGATTTGTATGCAAAAACACCTTTTTGCTTTGCTTCCTCAAATGCATTGTTGAGAATTATTGACAACGGCACATGGTGTACTTCAAAAATTCCCATTGTCAAAAGGTACATAATTATATTCTTATTTTCTTCTGCCATCATACGGGTCATAACATTACATGAGTTTGCAAAAGTGCAATATAATGCAACACAAATAAATGCTCGTGTCGTTAGACAGACGTTGTGGTGCAATCTATAGCCTTTCCATCGCAATTGATATAAAATGTTTATAATTTGATCTTACCTGGAATTCCTCGAATAAAAATAACGACTCGGAAGAGGATTTCAAATAATTTTTATTTCACCCCGAAGAGTGAAAATATGGGGGCAATTAAATGTCATAAGTCATTATTTACCTTTCATTTTTATTGGATACTTAAACCGGTAAAAATGCAAGAATATTTCCTTGATCAAGGTTTTTTCTCCTTTCGGCAAGACGAAAACAAGTTCCGGATGAATTTTTTAAAAAATGACTTTATTTCCCATATCCCATTACTGAATACACGTTTATTATGACTTAATTTTCTTTCACGCAAGCTTTTCTCATGAGTTTAATTATTATTATGATTTGTTTGGCAGATCAATATCACCGGCAGCCATTTTACGGCATGGGGCAATCTCCTCATCTTTCATACAACTCGTTCAGGTCCTCAATGCGCCGAACACCTCCACAGTCTCCTCACAGACGGAACCTCGTTGAGCAAGATCCTTCCTTCTCCCCGAATGGCGAAGGTGATCATGAGTTCGGGACGAATTACTTTTTCTCAAATGATCAGCCACAGATTCATCCATACCACAAAAACCAGCAAAACCTGAACGTTTACTCGGCCGTGAGGTTACACGGTGCTTTAGAAGCAAGAGCTAAAGCGGAGCCAGGAAGTGCGACTCTCCTTTCACAGAATCATCATTACAGTAACTTTAATCATCCTCCCCAATTCAAACAACCTGAGAGACAATGGAGACGGGGTAATGAGCCTATCGATGGGGAGTCTGAAGAAGGAGGAAATAATAATGATGATTTGGCGAGATTCTCGTTATACAACAGCTACTTCGATAATGAACACTCCATCAAAGCCCTTAACAGTATGAAGTGCGTGACGCCAACAGGATCTCCCGGATTTTGTTCGACTTTTAGGGGATGCGTGCCCTCATTTTTCACGAAGGAAGGGGAATTAGAGGCACCTGCTTTGGCAGAGCTTATCTCAACTTCCATTGGATATTGCACGACAAATGTGAGTCATCATTTCATTCGGGAGCAGAGAGAGCAGCAGTTTTCGAGGGAGGAAAGGAGGTTTAATTCTGGTAAGCATAAGCAAAGCAAGTTGCAAAAAGTAACTTCAAATAAGTATTCTGCAGGTGGTGTAGTAATGGATAAATTTTGTATTAATTTCAGTTGCAAACAGGATCATTTGCTGCCCTGGAGTTGCTCCAATCCGAGATCCAAACCAAGATCCCGATAAAATTTTTAATGATTATTTGGAGGCCCAAAGACAAAAACAAAAGACTACTACTACTACAAGCACGACAACCTCAACAACTACACCTATTCCTCCATCAGAAATTTCCTCTGGAGACGAAGATTCTGGCGCTGTTAACGATGGCCAAAGTGACGGACCCCAGCCCGACGCTTCCGAAGCACCGATTTCTGAACCCGAAGGACAACCTCCAGTTTCTGATGGTCAAGTTGAATCAGTTGACTCTTCGATGATGATGAAACCAAAACCTGAAGAACAGGTTCCTGAACAATCTTCTGTGTCTGAAGGTCAAGTTGAATCCGAGAATTCCATGATGCAACCAAAACCAGTAGAACAGATCCCTGGACAAGCTCCAGTTTCTGATGGTCAGGTTGAATCTGAAAACTCCATGATGATGAAACCAAAACCAGACGAACATGTTCCTGGCTCGTCCCATGCATCTGACGCTGCATCTGCTTCCGAAAGCTCGGACACTTATCCTGAAGGACAAGTACCAAGTGCTGATGACTCGTCCGTTTCTGAAGCAAATACCCAAGTTCCAATCTTAGAAAGCTCTTCTCTCAGTCCTGAAAGTCAATCCGTCGAAACTTCCACTTCGAACCCTGATTCTTCTGCCGATGGCTCTTCAGTGTATCCGTCCGAGCAGTCACCAGTTTCCGAAGGATCTGTTGTAAATCCCGAAGACCAATCATCAAGCACTTCTAGTTCTGGTAGTGAGATGTACCCAGAAACTGAATCACCAAGTACTTCAGCTCCAGTATCATCCGCGCAACCAGAAGTAGAGCCTTCCAGTGCTTCCTATCCAGATTCTGCAGTGAACCCCGAAGGCCAGTCTACAAACGCCCCAGTTGCTGATCAACCATCAGAATCTGAAGCTTCTGTGTCGCCTACTGGGACTGTCGATTCAAATTCCTCTCATCCTGAACCCGAACCTCAACCTTCCTCAGAATTACCTTCAATGCCAGTACACTCAAACACTGAAATGCCAGTAACCTCAGAAGTACCTTCAGATTCAGATAGTCAGAATGCTCAAGTTTCGGCTGACTCCTCCGATTCGATTGTGCAACCACATCCACCTTCAGAATCTTCAGATATTGAAAGTGGGTCAGTGGTTCCATCCACCGACTCTCCAATTGTTCCATCTCAAGTTCCTCCTTCAGAATCCGAATCTCATCCAAGCATGGACGAAGCGGATGACAATCAACCTGAACAAAGCATGGATACTACCGCTCCAGTTTCTTCTTCTGATCCTCCACCAGTTCAAGAGCAAGTGAGTGAACAGTCTAGTTCATCAGATGTAACATCATCACCACCTCCTGGCACTCAAGATCCTCAAAGTCCAGGTAAGTCCACAGACTCTCCAATTTATAAAATTAAACCTGACCCGGTGACCGGTGCAAACGGCAAATTTACCTTGCCTGGTGGCCTCTACATTGTTTCGTCTTCTACAGACCATCCTCAGTCTAACCAAAACCAAGTTCGTCCTTCTTCAGGTGGACCTGAAACCATTGTTGACTCCGTGCCGATCTTCATTGTGAAAAATCCCTCAACCGTTGTTGAAATGATGCCCCATTTCCCATCAGATTTTCCTGCAATGCCTCCAGAGCCAATTGCTCCAGTAGATGACTCTTCCCTTGAACTCCAGAGACCATCCACTTCACCTCCACCGTCGTCGTCATCATCATCATCATCAATAACCACAACAACAACGGACTTGCCCTCTTCATCAACTTCCGAAGCCTCTTCAGAATCTGTTGTAAGTACCTCGGCTCCTGAACAAGCTCAACAGGATGAAGCTTCTCGTGTCACGACAGTTCAGTCTGTTAGTCAAGACGATCAATCTGCCTCGGGCGACACTACAACGAGCTTGCCACTCGCTGACGGTGAGGATGACGAAGCTAATGACGCATTAACTCTTGTACCTATGCACACCGATCCAACGCCAAAATCCGGTCCATCCTCAACAACTGAATTGCCTGTGGCTTCCGGAGGTGAAGATAATATTGCTGCAACTACAGTCGGATCATCATCAGCTCCCGTATCTTCTGGTATTCAAAATGTTGAAGTTCAACCAGCTCAAGCCGGAAGTAATTTAGATATCACAACGATATCATCCGTTCAATCCGTCGGCTCTCAAGAAGTTGAACAAGTGACAACGATTAGACCTGTTGAAGGTGTTGCATCAATTGCTGGGGCAGGAAGCTCTCAAGAAACTACTCCAGGCTACATAGCTGCCACAACCCCGGCTGATTCGGAAGAGTCTGATGAGAGCAGTGAGGAAGTGAGAGCAACGCCCTCGGATGATCAAAAGACGACGGTAGCACCTTCTGCAGGCGATGAAAATGAAAACGACTTGACTGCTCTAAGAACAACAACCATGCTGCCAGTGAATAACGATGATAACGAAATCGATCAAGAAGACGAATCCATCCCGACTCAACCCCCAGTATCTTCTGGAAGTCAAAGTATTCAAACAGAGCAAGATGTCACCACTCAAAGCGTCCCAGTATCTTCAGGAACTGCCAGTCATCAAGATCAACATGAGGTTAATTCTGGTTCCGGCGACCAAGTTTCCGAGACCATGCAGCCCTTTCCTGAGAGCTCCCCCGCACCATCCGGGGGACAGCAGCTTTTTCCTGACTCCCAGCAACAGCAGTTTCCCGACTCCCAGCAACAGCCCTTTCCTGATCCGGAACCCGCCGGTACCACAGTATCTGCCCCCGTATCCAGTGACGATCAACAAGAACCAGTCCATGGGAGTGGAAGTGCCGGACAAGTTCCAGGTTCTGAAGCCGAATCCTCCTCGCAAGTCCCATCAGAATCCAACATCGGGATCGGCACCGGGGTACCTACAACCAGGGCACCACTTGACCCCATCAACATTGATCAGCAGTCCTCCACAGAACCCGTCGCCACTTCTAGTGGAGGCGCAGCCGCAAACGATGAACCCAGCAGTGGAGATAGTAATGGAGAAGGAGGTGTTGAATTCTCCCCAATTGGAGGAGGTGAATCCTCCAGTTCAGGTGGTGAATCTTCCACAGTTTCAGGAAATGACTCCTCCTATCCTTCTGGAAGCGAATCCTCCACTGAGGGAAGCGTATCCTCTGGTTCTGGAAGCGATTCCTCAGTTTCAGGAGATGATACCGGAAGTACAAGTACTCCGGGGTCCATCATTAGCAGTTCCGTTGGTCCAGGAAGTGACTCCATCGTATCAGTTCCACCCGCAAATAATGATGAGCCATCAGCCGTTCCATCAGATCCATCATCCTCAAGTCCAAACGAGGAAAACGGAATCCCAGAATCAGCACCCTCGTCAGCCTCAGAATCCCCCGAAGGTGTCCCCTCAAATGATGAGCCAAGCGCGGTCAACAACTCCGACTCCGTTCCCGATTCTCAGTCTTCTCTTTCCCCGTCTTCATCAACAGCTTCAACCGCAACATCAACAGTGGTTCCGCCAACAGAATCAGAATCAGGAGGAGATTCTCCGGCCGAAAATATTCCTGAAGAAAATGTTCCTCAGATTCCGTCAGAGTCTCCTGAAGATGCACCCCCAATGCAGGGATCTTCTCAACAAGCAGACAGTCCCGTTTCCTCTGATTCAATGCAAGATTCGCAACCTATCGTCTCAACTTCGGAGACACCGCAGAATGTTTCGCAGACGGATGCTCCAGTAGAGGAGTCAAGTCCATCCTCTGAGGCTATGTCACAGACTACAACATCGACGACTGCAGCGCCACTAGATCCAGAAGTGGCTCCGGAGGATGTTCAACCTAATTACCAAATTTTAAAAGCCTGTAAATTCCAAAGCTTCTTCAGGTCCATTAGCGACTACAGTTACAGACATTATCCTTGGCTGGTAAGTGCACAAATTATTCCATATAATCCTTTTGTGTTATAATCGTAATTTTGAAATTGTCTTCTATTCTAGGCAACCATTGTCGGAGGTACGAGGCCGTTCTCTAGTGGAACCTTGATCACGGATAGACACATCCTCACGGCTTCTCACTTCCTTTCCAAGTAAGGTCTACTTATTGGAGTTGTCATTAATTTCTATTCAGTTTTTAAAATTCAACATTGTATTAATTATTTGTTTTTAGTATCACGGTTTCTGATGTCTTTAACATGCGAATCCATATTGGCTACCGCACGTCTTACAGTGGCCAAACTGAAGGTCCTTATGCCGTCCGCAAGGTCCGTAAAGTAATCCGTCATAAGGGATTCTCATTCGAGAAGCTTTACAACGACATCGCTGTCCTAGTCCTTGACCGCCCCGTCCGCTTCTCAGAGGACATCTACCCCGTCTGCATCTCAAGCAACAGTCGAGCTTACGCCGATGGTACCGCAGAAGCGTTTGAAACGGGCTGGATCGAAGATCCCCGAACTTACACCATTAGTCAGCACCACAACTACATTGATCCTCACATCCAAAAATACTTTAGCTTCGGCTACAAGAACATTACATGGAGACTTCAAGAGGCACCTCAGCGAGTACGAACGAATTTAGAGTGTCAGTCAAACTACGGCTTCCTTGAAAAGAATGGCATTATGGTGACAGATTCAATGGTCTGCGCTGGATCTGGGGACACGAGATCTTGTGCATTCAGAGGGAACAGTGGAGCTCCCCTGTTCATGAGGAACGAGGACGATCGAATGACCGAACAAATTGGTATTGTGAGCTGGGGTATTGGATGTGGACATTTCCCATTTGTTTTTACCAGACTTGAGGCATTCCTTCCATGGTTAGATAGAGTTGTCTATAATTCGAGGTAACATAATAATTGCTTTGTAACAGGAAAAGTCAATTCTGTAAATAGCTTATAGTTAGCCAAAAATTTTGGGGATTGTAAATATCAGAAAAATTCGAATTGGAAGGTTTTAGGTTTGGGTAATCTCAGGGTGGAAGCAAGGGTTGAAAAGTTGAAAATAATAATTAAGTCGACTGTATTACGGGAATTTATTTAGAATTAAATACTCAAAACTCAACTGAAGTTACTTTATTGTAATTTTAATGGTATTTCTACAGTTTTGTTCAAAATGAGGTGTAATCACGAATATATAAGTGACATTTGTGTGGAAGCTTTAAGAATGGAAATATAATGATAATTTTATGTGTGTTTTGTTGATGTAGATGTGACTGACTGACTTTGAAAAATGCAAGCTTTAACATTTAAGATTAATTTATTTGTTGATAGAAATGTAGATCGAGTGCTTTGATATTGTCATTAAATGAACATTGCCATAAATAATCGAACGGTAAATTATAATGTAAATTAGTTGTGCAATGATGAAGATGATGATAAATATTTGACAAAAAATGATTTTGCTCATTTGGAGAAAAATAAATTGCCAAGTTTTATATTTACAGAGAAAATTAATTGGAATAAATTTCCAAACGTGTGTATTCGAAAAGTTTTTTTAAAAACAGAAACATGACCACACGCATAAAAATTTATTGCGCGCAAGTATTCGGAGACTTCCATAAAACATGGTGAGCATAATGTTCAAAATTCATAAATAGTTCATTGGACATTTTATTGAACCACGAAAGATTCAGTTTAGCCTTCCTTTTCATCTTTTCCAAGAACTTCTTTTTCTTTTCCATTGCCTCCATGTGTTTTTCGATGAATTTGTCTATTGCAGCAAGATTTTCTTGGGAATTTGCGTAATCTGCAAGAGCCTTAATGGCTTCTGTGACAGGATTTGCAACGCTGGCACTAATCATTACAAGATGGACGTATTGAAGCCAAAAAATCAAAATCCATAATGAATGATCAACATTTGGAATTTTACCTTTTGTATAAAACCTTAAAGTTGTCTGAGAGAAAATCCAAAATTAAGTCCCGGCCTAAGGGGTTTGCAATGACAGATTTGATGAGTGTAACACGGTCAACGTCGTGGAAATCGAGGGTTTCGTTGCATGACCAAGATAATAATCTATGTTAAATAGTACAAAAGTATAAATTTTTGAATAACCTACATTTCAATCAAGGATTTCTTATTTATTTTATTACCTCTTTAAATATGTCGTGTTTCTTGCACAGCTCAAAGCCTTTAGATATCGATCTCTTTGAACGGAATAATGTTCGTTAAAATAAAGTTTTTCAAATGCATTCCACAATTCGTCCAATTCAGTTTCCCTTGCACTCTTCACAGCGGCACAGAACAATGAGCTCTCCTCTGCTGGGAACCTGGTGAAACGTTTTATCAATTAAATGTTGAACTCAAAATGATAATGATAACCAACTCGTAAAGTTAAAGTAATTAGTACTTTGAGTTTGGACTTCGAATAAATTCCATGACTTTGGGCGTAGCCCGTTCAATGCACTCCTCCATATCTAATCGACATTCCCATTGAAGTACCAGAGACTTAAACTGCGTAAGTTTCATCTGTCTTGTGAGTACTGCGGAGTCTGTACAAGCACTGGAATACGTCATACGCAGTTTCCATTCCAAGAATGGAGATAATGGCTTCAGCAGGGAACTTACGAATTTCTGCAAATAAAAATTTACTTCATCATTACGGAATCCAATGAACACGATTTAAATTTTCATACTTTTAGAGATGGAAAGTGTTTGGTCTTCTGAAATAATTTGTAAGGAAGGTCCATGTTAGCAAAAAATGTATTCCACACAACTTGCTCAGTTTCAAAGGGCATTATCGTATGAATCATTCGGAAGAGATCCTGAGTGACTGTCTCCCGTGGCCCTATAAATTACGACCAATTAAATATTTTGAAATGTGAACAAATGCAAAGAAAGAAAGTTATGTTAACTTGCTTAAATAAAATGCAAAGGCGAAATAATCATCCAAAAGTTGACTTCGCTCCAAAGGACCTAGAATCTCAAGTACTTGATAATGATGACGCCTCATTCCATTGGGTACGTAGTTCTCATTTATATATTTATCTCGAAATTTATTCAAAATTGAAGTTAACTCTTCCTGAGAATAAAGAATGCGGAAGTAGCCGTTTTTATTCGACACACGGTATCCAACTCCGTGATCAAGGCAGATTTCATCTCCATTGGGAGGGATCCACAAAAGCGAGTCATTCAAGAAATCATTCAATTTGGTCAACGTAATAGGTATCCACCAATATTGCTCGGGAATTAGGTTTGATTCATTATTAAAGCACTTTAGTTTGAATTTTGATGTTGAGTTCGTGTTATCATTTTCATCCACAGTTCCATTCCCATCTGGGGATAGGCTTTGGTAGATAGAGTTCAGGTAAAAATTCTTTTGGTAAAAAGGCAATTTTGATTCACGATTGAAATTACGAGAAACCAATAACTGCTATGTAAACGTTTCGTAACAATTCTAACCTGTTTCAATCGAAGATTTCCATTTTCTCTCCAAACTTCTACCACAGGATAACCACACTGCTTCGTATATAATTCTAGAACATCTTTCACAGTGATATTGGGACTTAGGCCTTGACCCTCCAAAATTCCATGTTTTCTCTGAGCTATTTCTAAATGCTTGAACAGTTCATCCTGGTCGATGTTGCCAAACTTACTGAAGCAGAATTAAAACTGTAATCGAATCTTTTGAAAAAAAAAATTCAACAAGTAAGTACGTTTTTAGCTTTTACTTTTCCTGGAAAAGCGACTTCAGCCCTTCCATGAACACTCCATCTGTCAAAATCTTTTCAGTCATCCGTACAATCGATGCTCCTTTCCGGTAAGGGATGTCCGTATAAATTTCCCCGACGTCTGAAGCTAATTTAATTGTATTTTCAAGGGGATGTGTGTCACTGCCTTGGTCATAACGCATGGCAATTTGCAGCTCTTTGTTGAAAAAATCTTCGTCAACAGTAGTGCCATGCATCACATCTGAAAGTAGTTTTTGTCCAAAATAGTCCGAAAAGCTCTCTTTCAGCCAAACGTAGGACCATGCGGATGGAGTCAACATATTTCCGAACACTTGATGAGCTAGTTCATGGCTTAAATAATACAAAAGTACACGTTCATAGAATTTTAGAATTCAAATGATAACAAAGGAATATTTATTTTAAATTATTGAATTACCCTGCGACAAAGTTGAGTTTCAGGAGCTCATTTACTGTTGTCACATTTTCAATGTTCAGAATCACGGGATATCTGAATTTGACATTTCAAAACACATTTTAATCAACCTAATTCATGTATCGTTTTGTTTTTGCTTTTTAAAATGTACTTGAAAGTGATTGCTCCGATGTTTTCCATTGCATTGAAGAAAAAATGGGGCAATGCAATAATGTCCAACTCCGGCAAAGGATATTGCATCCCGTAACTTTTGAAAACTCTCAACGTGTCCTCAATGAAGAGCAATGGATCATGTAGAAGATATGGATTTCGCAAATTGTTGTGGCGTACATGATCAGTCAAATTTAGTTTCACAGTCCTCTCAAGAAGATATTCTGGAGCGTGAAGCTAGAAATTATTGACATGGAATGAAACATAAATATAGTTTCTTTCATGTAAGGTTTAGAAATCATCCAATACGGGAAGATGAAGTCAGTTATACCCTAATTTCAATATCGTCACTCTTCACAGTCCTTGTTGCAAACTCAGAGGTGATAAATGCCACAATATACGTTGGTAGCGGAGGAGACTCCTGAAACGCATCCCAAACGTAACCTGGCAAGAAATCTCTAAAAAATTGCTTATATATTTTGAACTACGACTGCGTGATCTACATATAATTACAATTGAATTACTTACATCTCATTCTCCTCTTTGGAAATCAAATTCGGAGCAAATAGCGTTGTGGACAGATAGCGAGTTTCATTCGTCTTTGGATCCACATAATAGTCCAGGTACAAGCCATTGAGTCTATCTGAAGCAACTTTTGTGACGAACGGAATATCAACGGAAATAGAATCAGCTCCCTGTTCTGGAAGTTGCTCAAACAAATGAATAATAAGGAAGTCAGTCTCGTTTTCCCGCGTCACATTCCTTATCTCCAAACTGGTGGATCCTTCTGGTTTATTAAGCTTAAGAACAAAAAAAGACACGCCATTTTACAAAATTTAAATCCACCAATTTAAATCTGCTTGAGATTCTTGAAACTCTGCTCACCAAGATTTTTATTTTTAAAGTGTCAATCTTGATATCTTGATGAGCATGCAGAGTGATATTATCAGTTCCTTCGAGACACGCGAGCTCAATTAATACTTTTCCAAGGGCATCAAAACGGGATACGTTATGAATTAAGAAATTAGAATCCGTGATACCAGGGACATCCTCTTCCAGCAAAGATACTATTTCCAAATTATAGGAGAGGGGTTTTAAAGCGCTAGGAAGTAGAAATGGTTTTGGAGGGGAAGGGGTCGAGAAAGAAACGTTTTCGTAATCGTTACCACTTGGGTTTGTTGTGGTTGTTTCAAATTCATATAAATTTAAGTAATTCACTTCAGAAGAAACACTTGCTAAAATAGAAAGGAATAAAACTAATCCCATGGACTTCATTTTGATAACGATAACTTTTGCCTCTGTTCACTTAGAAAAGATTGTTAGTGTGAGCCAAAGCTTAAAAATGTTCTTTGTGAATGCTTGACCAGTCCAAGCAAGAGTCGTGGTCGTGACTCAAGAGTGATAGGGGTTTATCCCTCATGAGAATTCTTTGACTCGGACAAGTTTTTAAACTTCTCATTCACGAAACGAAACGACATGATTAATTATATTGTTGACAGTGGGATGTGACAGAAAGTTGAGTTATTGAGGCAAATAACCTTATCTTCCAACTCAAGGTAAAAGATTGAACTTTAGTATATGAAGTGGATTTAAGATAAAATCTGTATTTACAATCTGATTTAAGCAAATACATCTTTTCATTTAAGAGTGCTTTCTAAGAATATAAGCAAGTCGAAATTCCAGGTAAAAAAGGATTCTGTTGAAACTCGTTATACTGGCTATGGGGCATAAGGCATAATAGGAAGAGCCAACATTACCTGGTCTTCATTGCTTTAGTTTTCCATCTATACATATATATATGCATATCTTTTAGGTGACATCTTTGGATCAAAAAACAAAAAAATATTGTGGGCTTTTGTAAATGAAATTAAGTCGACAATTACAGATTTATGAAATGAAGTATTGGACCTGAGTATCCCATTAGTAAGTGAAAGTATTGCCTAGTATTGTTGACCTTGGCATAATTTTATGTAAATCTAAAAATATTGGTATGCTGCTTTTTAAACGAGTGCAGTTAAAACAGCGATACGGACGTAGCTGAGTAAATGGTTAAATGCTGTCTTTTTCACACTGTTATAATGTCTGGAATTACTTTAGTATACGGGACACCTTTTTGGGTCAAACAAATTACACCAATCAATAGATCTCGACGAGACAAATTGAATGATACCACCCTCGGGTGGC
>JAHZMX010003932.1:0-12313 GCA_027743895.1 Seira musarum
GCTCAATATCTTAACCCTATCGGGCGCAATCGTGCTAACTGACAGACAGACGGACGACATTAGTGATCACATAAGAACCATTGGTTCCCATGGCTCTAAAAATTGTCGAATTCTTTATTTTTTATGCCAAAGACTTGTATTTGACCAGCCATTTCTATGAGAAATAAAAAATTAATATATAATAATTAATTCCACGTGTTTGGATAGCTTTTATCCTAACTTTAAAATAGGGATTAACAAAAAAGCTTCTACAGCAAACGAATTGTTGAGGCACTAAAGTATCATAAAGTAAATATTGTAACTAAATATTCAATTAGTCATATTTATGTAATTAAATAAAAAGAATGAATCAGTAGCCGAAAAAGCTATGTAATTCCTTACCTGTAACCCGGAGAGCATGTTGTATGTCCCTCGAACACTCCTAGAGAAAAGAAATAAATTGCCAAAAAAGAATAAATGGAAATAAATTCATATTGAGAGAACATAACATATTTTGCCGCACCATACCGGCTCGGCGACTATTATACAACGCATGCAACCAACCCAAGACAGTTATTTTTCGTTCTCTCTTTCTTTCTGTTTTTAAGTGCGAATCGAGGTAAACTGCCAAATTGGTTTTGGATTTGTTGCAGTAATGCTTTCTCCGCTCTAGACTTAATCTCTCTATTTCATTTTGTCCTTTCAACGAAAAACGGAACCGAGTCTCTCGCATTTTTCTGACACTTATGGCTTCGCTTTGGGAGTTGGGGCAAACAGCAAAAACATCTCGAGAGGTATTCACAAATGCAATAAAAAGGGCATTTGACTTGCCAAAAAATTGGCAAAAATATTTTCGGCTTGTTTCATGCTAATGAAGCTAATGGGAAAGGAAAAAAATATTTGGAATCTACCGTCTGGCATGTTATATCCTGTTTCCTCTATTGCAATAGCAGTGGTATTACTTCACAATTAAGCTATTATTTTCCGAAAAAAGAGATTTTTTCCGACCTCTCTCCAGAATGTGTAAGTGCTTTGTTGATAAAAATCTAGTTTCTAATAATGGAGTAGATATAAAAGACGGAGTCTTTTCCTTTCTTATTTGTCCATGAAGAGGTTTGGGAGAAAACAAGTAGTAAAATGGTGGCTTTGGGAAATAGAAGTGGCATGTCATGGCATAAAATTTGGTTTTTACATGCATACCTATTACACTATGTCTACTATATTCATCCCTGATTTTCTTGAAAGATAAAAAAATAAATGCATGTCATTGCCATTCCACTGTTGTAGCCGTGGAGCTGTGACCACATGATTGTGAATCAGATTGGGATTTTTTTGTGATCGAGTTTCGTGATATCATGTAATTTTCGCGGATTTATTGCTTTGAAGAAGTAAGTAAAGAACTACACTACTAGAACACCTTCTATTTTAACTTGAGAAGACTACAAGGCATTATGATGATATGCATCAGGGGAAATCTCGGACTTCATGTGTAGTCCTGTCTTGTCCCGTCTCTTCTGATTTGGTTTAGTGTTGGTGTAGCCCTAAACCAGAAATTGCTTTCACATTCACACGCGGTGCACAAAACAAATTCCATGAATATCCCATCCTGTTTTTCTTTAATGCATATAGAATTAGAATACATATTTATTTTCATGCCTTTGAGCAATCCACATGCAAAAATGACTTTCCAGGGAAAAAACCACAACTGTCTCCAATGTCTCTCTTAGGTTTTGTGGTTCGTTGGATTTCAAGAAGAAAAAAGGACTTTCTATTTTTTTGTGTGGAATAGTGGAGCTGCGGGATGAAGTGACGGGAACACATAAAATTTATTCCCATTGGATGTCCTTCTCTCTATACTGGTTTGGTTACTGCCCTAGTGCAATCTTTATGGCAATTTTCTTTTTAAAATGATAAAAAGCAACGTAAACGGGACTTCTGCTTTATAAATATTGACGACTTTCTCTGCCTAATAATCGCTCGAGAGAGTTTGGAAATCCGTTCCTTTTAGAGTAAGTTCGTGCTAATTACCTTCTGAGAACAGTACCTCTACATTTCCGCTGAGCCAACAAAAATTGTGGAGAAGTCTAAGAGAAAATAAGGTAACATTTTTGGGGACCTCATTTCCAAATTTGATAACAGAAAACTATCGACTCTGGATATTTGCTGCTGAAGTTTATTCAGGTGACTATGGTAGAAGGGTTTTACGTATGTGCCTTATTTAAGGAAAGTATTCCAGCTTACACATGAAAAAAATAAGCTTGGTTTTGAAGACGGAGCGGTTTTTAAACGTAGGTTTACAAAAAAATATGAGGAGGGTTAGCCCAAAATTTAGGCGCTCAAAAAAATTTTCGAATGAAGAACAATTCATTTCTTTAGGGTGCTATTTCAAAACGTTCTCATTATTAGTAGTCCCTCTTTTGCATTCTTTCCGGATTTCTTATGAAATTATTGCAGTTGATAGCCTAATTGCATGAATCATTTCGACAGCCTCATTTAGGGTCGGACCATCATTCATCATAACGTCCCCAGCGGCATCGACAGTTCTACCGTCCACGCACCTTCTTTCGGACCATTATTAGGTGCTGCCGGTAAAAATTGATTCAGATTTAAGTCATAACTTAAAGTTGATGAAATCAACTATTAAAAACTTCAATAGATTTGCTTCATTTGGCCTGGTGAAGAATCCATCTGAAATGCTAACGTTTTTGTGACTTATGAGTTTTGAATGCACGCTTTATAGCTTTGATTATGCCTATGGACTTTATGCGTCTAAAAATGAGCCAGAAACAATGATGCAGTTTCAAACTGAAGATTTCAAAATGGCTATTGACTTTGGAAATGGGGCTAAAAATTCAACACGAAGCCACATTTAGTTATTTTAGCTTTTGGAATTCGTCCTTACTCCTCCGCAGTCGATTGTAAAAATTATATGCTTTTCTTGCAGTTTCAAAAGTTTCTTCTAAATTGTGAAATTGATGTGGGCACATATCCTATGAAATGTTAAAATTGAGCTAAAGCTATATATACTCTAGTCATAAAACCTCAAGCTTTTGTGGTGAATCTTGATTTCATCCTAAAAGAAATTTTGCAGCCTGTTTGCCTTGCCCTGTTATATTTTACAGCAAGTCTTCGAGAAAAAAATCTGAAAAGAAAAAGCTCTTTGTTTGAAGACGTGATCAGACTAACGTCGTAAATTCTCACTCACTTACCCGCAGCATGGATTTTGAAAGATGGTATCCTGTCCAGGATCTCCAGACCTGGTAGAGGAATTCCAATCTGAGGACTCATCATGTTCGGCATAGGTGCTCTACCAAAATTCGAAGGCATGCCGGTCGATATCTGTGACCCGTAGGATTGCATAGGCTGCTCAGTGATCACCTCACCCATTGGGACGGATGTGAATGAGGTGTGCTCTTCAGGTCTATACATTTTTGCGTAGTTGCCCTGTTGTCGCTCAAAGTCGGACATCACTGGAAAAAGTAAACCAACCAGGATCAATCATGATCATGGAATGGATTGATGGACAATGAACCATGTGGGCATGCCGATAGTAAAGTATGCCGTCATTGAAAAGACAAACAACTACGAAATCTTTTTTCATCTTGCTTACCTGCAGGATTGCGGGGATAATAGGGGTCCGTCATCTCAATATTGTTCTGCATTTTTCCCAAAGATTTTCTTTCTTCAACTTTGCCCAAAGAACAGCTCAAAAACTTTCTCCACAAATATTCCGATCAGGATCAGGTTTACAAAGTTTCTTTTTTCAGTTTGGAAAATAATACTTTGCAAATAGACAAATAGTCATCAGCAAGGGATAGAAAGAGTGTCTCTCTCGTAATAAATGTTACATTCCTGCTGATAGCTGAAGGAATGAAGGAATTCACTGCTGAAATTGCTATTTTTTTGGAACACATTTTCGTTAAAGTATATATTGTCTAAAAGGTTTATTTACTGCTTACGTAAACACAGACGCGATACGCGTTTGCGAGCACAAACCGCAGATGTGCCTACAATTAAGAATGCTGTCAAAGTGATATTGAGTGATGATGATGGTCGAAAAACATGAAAATAACTTTGAGGAGGAAAAAATATTGCACATAAATCAGAATGAGGTTGTCCATGAACAGTTTCAATGAGAAGATCGTAAAAAACCGCAGCCGGTACTATTGGTACCCAGTAAGTCAGCAATTTTCCTTACTCCATTGAAAGTCAGACATACGTAAGTAAAGTAGTCACCAATTCTTGATTAAAAATCCTCAAGACTAGTTCTTCTGCTGTACAGACTGCAGAGAATAAGCTCACTTTTAGTGAATAAGAGGAAAAAGAAAGCACTCCACGTGCGGATGTTAATAAAGTGCAGCCGTGGCTTCGTTTAGTCTTGGGTATTTTTTTTTTTGCTTGGCTGTTCTCTATTCTATCGTATTTTACATGGAAGTTCAGTGAAGTGTTTACAACTTTCCATCACTCTCACTCTCCTTCTTTGAACGTTAGACCGGAGATGTGAAGCGAGAGAGCAGACCAGACCAGACCGAGTGTAAATGGTATTCACGATACATATCAGATTATATGAGATGTTATTACCTGCACATCTTTTTCTCCTTTCCCTTCAAAGAAAAGAAGCTTTCTTTTTTTCCATGTGATTCCGATGATACGAGATGACGGGAACAAGTAAACCGTTCTGCTGACTTTCAGATTCCGCAGAATGTAAATAAAGCTGATTATGTTCAAAAACATATCATTATCAACACCAAAGCACACACATGTTCTTGTACGTTTTTTGCTAAATTCTCAAATTTTTGCAACGTTTGTCTCTTTTAACGTTCCTTTCACTTCAAAACTGTTTCATTTAAAAAAGACTTGGTTTACTTTTCTTTTTTGAAGAAATGTACGAATTCGATTTGATCACTCCGCACTTTCTAACTAGAACAGCCCGATAATCTTCTCCTTACAAAGGCTCTCGAGTTAGTGAACGGGTCGGTGTTCGAAGCCACCAACAAAAACCCGAGTTCAATTCAATAGGAATGGACTGACTACTGCATGAGTGCAATAAAAGCCAAGTCTTCAGTCCCCAGTAGTATTTTGGAGTAGTAGTAGCCAGTCGCCCTCGTAGTAAAAAAAGAAACTTTTACTCTGGCTTTAGTCTCTTCTGGGCTGGCTGGTTGAGTTTGCTTTGCTTTTTCCCACTTTTACTTTTTTCGTTATAGTTATAACTATAACTGATAAAATGATTGGTGAAAGCAGTGAAAGTGGAGATGTTATTCATGAAAAAATATACTTTATTTTCCCCAGCAGTAGTAGTAGTAAAAGCACGGGTAAGCGGAACGATCCACTTTCCCAGCTTAAATATATCCCTTCACACTACTGTGTCCACTTTCACTCCACACAGTTACAGTAAAAGTTAGAGGACCACGACTATGGCATTGTTGGTGTTGATGTTCCTCAAACTAATAATGCTAAAACCTTTGGCACGCAATGTAACTTGAAGTGTATATGATGAAAGAAAGTTTTTTTTTACATTTTGCCATGCATCCCTCTCTTCCTACTTTTCTTTTCCTTCTCTTCACTTCACGATTCGCGATTGAAGACTTGTTTTTCTTCTTCCTCAATTTATATGTGTGTGTTTTGATGCCGTTTTTATGTGAAATTTCAAAGGGAAAACATGCTCATGATATGATGTGTGTGGTGGTAGTAGTGGTGAGAGTACATGAGAAACATAACATGGGCAGGTACGTAACGTGCAGATCTTTCAAAATTTTTTCTCAGGCAAATCAGCCGTCCTTTTGAACACATACTCGCTCCCTTCTTTCACTGAAGATCGTGAAAAGGAATGGGAATGCACGTTCGCCAGACCTCGGAACGTTGCTGGGTTTCCCTTTAGTTTCTTCAGTATTTCAAGAGGGGAAACCGTGTTTCAGCCAGACTCCAGTCCAGACCAAACCAGACCATGCAGATACAAAAGAAGAGGAAGGAGTGAATATTATTCTGGCCTGGCCTTTTGCCTATCATCCTTCTTTCCTCTAGATTTCGTACTTTTCACAGCGGAAAGATATGGAGAAAGCAAAAGAGCGGCAGAGAAATAGTGTGTATGAGTATGAGTATGGCTATGGCTTGTACGATCGATACGTTTTCTATCTCTGCAGTGGCTTCGTTTTTTTCTCACAAATTCAAGCTCCGCTCCTCTATAATCATATCCACCGCCACTGCCACATAACTCGCGATGGAACGAATGAAACGAGCGAAGCTTCATCTTCTTTTTTTCTCAAAGAAATTCATGATGCCAATAGAATTGCAATAGTTCCAGATAGTACATGTGTATTACCTCCTTTTATTATTATAGGCATGTTATGTTCCTCCAGAAGAAAAAAAACTTTCTCAACAAAGAAAATAGGAAAGAAAGCCTCTGATCGGCAGTTTGAATTGAAGTTGAAGCGAGCGAATTTTTTCCCTTCTTCAGAAAAAAAATCGTGAAGAAAAACAGATATATTTCAGAGCAGTTCAGGTCGTAATGATGACGGCTGTGAGGAGAATGATAGTGATGATGATGACGATGACGATCATCATTATGATTATTATCGACGTCGTCAACTTTCTAACTTTAACTCTAATAATAAGAAAGCTTTGCTGTGTTTGCTATTGTCGTCTCAATAAAACTCGTAAAAAAAGCGAAATGGGCTGGGGAGAAAATCGTTGATTTTTATTTTCCTTGAACAGGTGCGCAAAAGGATTCATACCTATTTTGCAGTCTAAATTTTGAGATGTTGTTGACTAAAGGGGATCTAAGGAGAATGCTAAATTCAATTTGAGAGCACTTAATTAAATTGGAACATTTACCTGAAATATACATATTTTTTTAATCAAATCACGATTGAAATGTTCCAGTGTAGCGTCTCATAAATCAAATTCTTGCAATGACTCTTTAAGCCCAGTAAACCAACTGTATAATTATGCTCTTTACATTTTTGCAACTCTGCTACTTATTTCTGTCTAAAATGTGCGCTGATATAAGTAATGAACGGCTCCATTAAACCTGCAAATGCAGACTCATTTATGTTTAACGATATATTTTGCTTACCTTGAGATAGTTTAAGACGAAAATGTTTTGCGTGCTATAAACGAATTGTTTACGGCCGAATCCATCAATTCCCAGGGGAAAGCTTAACAAATCGTAACAATTTTATAATTGTGTGTCGCTTCGTTCATAATTCGACATCAGACATCAGTTAAGTTAAAATCCTGGAGCTATTTCTGCTTTTCATGGCACAGTTCAATTTTGAGATGTGAAATAGCTAAAATCAACAAAAATTGGTAATTAAAAGCTCGAGATAATTATGTTATGCATTCGTACATTCATGCTCTAGTAGGAATTAAATAGACTTTCAATGTGCTATAAGAGGTCGAGTTTGCGCTTGAGGAAATATGTATACATAAAAATTATAGTAGCTTAACGCATTATAAAAAACTGAAGTCGATAAAACTGGAAATTGTTAACATATAATGAATCGATTCACTTTAACTTACCTACTTATATTCTGTAAATAATCGAATTAGTAATTCGTTAAATAAGCGAAGAATTTTTGCATCCGAGCGAATAATTTTGACAACAGCCTCCATCAAAAACACGAGTAGCTTTAATTTTGGCAAATTTTCTCAACTGCGTTGAAGTAGGATACATAAACCTGTAAAATATTGCAACTGACAAAAACAGACTCATAGAATGACGCAGTCAAGAGAGTATTAAAGCCCACGCTAGCCGAGATGAGCTGAGCTGAATGATATCATATCAAGATGAAAACACAAAAACAAATGAAAAGGATTCTTACTTGTTCTATTGTGTCTTCTTTATCAGTGGAAGTAGACTTGAGTAAATCTGCGTTGGATGAACTGAAAAACAAAATCATCCAGAAAGAGTCGACTCATTTAAATTAAAGTCTGGGATAAGTGGCAAGTTTTTTTTCTACCAAAACTTTCACATCAACATCCTCATTTTAATTTCAACTTTTTCTTCCACAGAATAAAAAAAGATGTAGAATAGATAGTATTGCAGGTTGGTGGTGATAGTGATATGGCTAAAAACTAGAGGATCATGCAAAAACGGAAGCCGGTACTCCCTAAAGGAGGATACGTTTCCCGTGGGAAAAGCAAAGTCATTAAATGCACTTCTTATTTTCCCTTACGCAAAAGAGGAAAACTGGGAAAAGAACGTTTAATAAGAAAAACGTGTGTTGGTCTAACTGAGAGGCAAAAACTCCTAGACAAGCTCAACCAGATCACTTGAGATGAAAATAGAAAGATACAAATCCCTTACTTCAAGCTTCGTGTTAGTCTTTTCATCAGCGTTTAGTTGAACAGGTAAATAAAAATTGGAGGATAGGTATCTTGGCAAAAAAAATATTTCTCAGGAAAACGGATTACGTTCTTTATTACCTGCGTGATCACGATCACGATCACTTTCTCTGCTTTATTTCTTCGTAGAAAAAACTAGATTGGGAAATTCCAGTTCGTAGTTCATGCTGATCATTGTCTTCATTGAGGTGGAGATATATTTAGGATCAACGCCTTCCTTCCATGAGTGAATCTGAACGAGCTTTAAATTCAAAGAAAAGTGGAAAACTAAAGCCAATGAACTTGTACATGTATTGACGAAGCAGCTATATAAATAGTAGTAGCTAGGAAGAGGAGGAAGACTAGAATCGAATGGAATCCTTCATGCATACAAAATCATGATCCATACATACTAATGAACTATGAGTATTCCTTACCCTTCCTTTCGGTTCCAGCCTTGAGTCAGAGTCAGGTAAGGAAAATTCTTCTTGAGGGTGGTTTCCCATCGCATGACATGGTGGTAGTGGTAGCATCAAACTACTTAATTTCAGAAATTGGAAGGAGGAAAAGGACCCTCATGAAATCCAGCATAACAGCAACGCCCGGAAGATGTGCGTGCCGTTTGTACTTAACAAGCCTGTTTTGATGTGTGACTAGACTAGACTCTTGGTTCCGTCGTCGTCCTTCTATAATTGGATATTCTGTGAAAACCGTAACAGTACTTTATCAAGAACAGCAATTTCAAGTCTTAATACTGAAAACTAAAAAAACACAAGAAAAACTTCATGTCTGGTAAAGAATAACTAGGAAGATGATATAATAGGTATTCATACAAAATATGGTCCGGCATAGTCATTTCATTATTATAAAGCATTACCGTCTTCCTTCCTAGAATCTGCTATGATCCGAGCCCCTTGCTTAAACAACTCAAAAGGTACTTGAGACTAAATTTAAAAAAAAGGGGAAACTTGCAACTGAAGAAGTGGAAGAATGACTGACACCAGACCAGAACCAACACCAACGCAAAATTTTCCGGTGAGTCAGCTTAATGAACATAATCCCAGCTTTCCTCTTCCTCTCTCTGAACCTTCCTTCTTCTGAAAAAAGAGCAGAATAGAATATGTACAGCAGAGAAGAGAACGTAGTTGAAAAAGAAAATTGAATAACATTTTTGATTCTTCTCATTTACATATGGCACGCATAAAAACAGCATTCAAGCAAGTTAAAGAAATGGTGAAACAGCCAAAAAGCAAAACTTACAGGTTTTTTTTTTTTTTTTTTTTTTTTTTTTTTTTTTGTGAAATCTGACAGTGAGAATGTGAACAAGGATACGTTTATTACCATTGCCATCATCTTCATCGGCATTACATGGAATGTCTTAAAGCTTTAACCTTCTGCTTTCGCCGTCATCGGCGTCCCTTTCAATTTGTGAAGGAAGAAGAAAATTCAATGCAAAGAAAAAAAAATGTATAATAACAAGAAAAGCTAGCATGTGATGTGATCGCATCTCACAAAATAAAAATTTTGAATAATGAAGTCAAATGGAGGGGAAAAATTTATTTCCACCATGTCCATGTCCACAAAAAACGAAAGCTTTGGGACGGAACGGGAAGAGTTCCACTTCCCCAACCTTTTTTTTCAATTACTGCCTTGCTTATGCAATTTATGCTAACATGATTTGAATATTTTCCTTAAAAAATAAATATTTTTATAGTTGAACAAGCTCTGCTTCAGCGCAATTTTACTCAAATAAATAAAAAACGGGAGAAGAAATCTCCCCAATAGAAGATATTAAGGAATTTGAGAGAGTCGAACGAAATTGCTCATATTTTTTCTGCAATTTCATTTCACCAATCCTTCCTTTGCTTGTCTTGACTAGGCTGAACTGAACCGAACCGACCGTATTCAATCCTGAGTCAAACTGAACACATTACATCACATCAATCTGAAAAGGAACTTTTCCATTCCAGTTCAGCCACTAAAGTAGATTTTCTCTTTCTTGTCGTAACAACCCTTTCCTGATTTTCCCTTCGAAAGACCAAAGCCAAGTCAGACCAAGACCAGGCCAAACTATGTATGAACAGTTTTCACATTCTCGATTCACTTGAGTGTAATACTATTGCAATACATCACTCAAAAATCCAGAAAAGTCGACCTTCTCTTCCTCATTCATTTCGTTAGCCTAGTCAGTTTGTCTTTACAATTGTTTTAAAAAAAGACAACAAGGCAACTACAAGAAATCCGTGACATGAAAAGTGCAAAAAGTTGTTATTGTATTATGGTCACTTCATAAGGCGGAAGATCATTATGCCCCACACCACAAAATACGTATTGAAAATTTAAGCTTAACTTTGGATAGGATGTAATTAATCTCATGTCCTACAAAAAATTTGGTTCAGGTTCAACCGTTTGGTATGATATGCAATTCATTTACTACTAAATCTGTCACGAACTCTTTGCAATGACATCAAGCAAATATGTACTCCGGAATGTACTCCGGAAGGAAAATTGATTCCAATTTTTCATCTCTCTTTTGTCCCCACTTTGTATTTATGTTTTTATTGCGATACATTTATTGCACATTTCAAGTCGCTATGTCACGTTTCCATTTTCACATTCGATCTCGATCCGATTCACTCGAACCAATATATTTTCCAAGATGCTCTTTAGCTATGTGAAAGTAAAAAAATCAGTTTTTTATTGTGATGCATATTATTGATGACCCTAAATGGAGAAAAAAAATATCTTGAGAAAAAGCCATCTTTAGATAGATGATGATGAAAGTGCTCGCGGAATTGTGAAAGTCTGAAAAAAGGAAAAAAAAACACTGATGTGTAGGAGGAAGGGGTTATTGAAGATGTGTACACTAAAACATTTTCCACTCTTTCAAATGCTGAAAGCAAAAAAAGAAATCGTATTTTCTTGAAGGAAAGTACAATACAATGCATCCCATTTCTATTTTTTCATGGACCGATGCATAAAGCTTGCTTTGCAAAAGAAATGAAATGCAATAGAAAGACAAGACACAACATTGGCCCTATATAGTCAGGCTACTCTGACTCTTTATCCCGACTGGGGTAATATTTTTTCCATCTGCGTTTTCTTTCTTTTTTTGAAAAAAATTTTGGGTGATTTATTTCCTGAAAACAGGCATTGTCTACATCGTCATGTCTTGTCATGATGAGGAACAAATGTCATTGTTAATGTCCTCTCTAGCGCATTTCAACAACCCCAATTCTTAGACATTTTTAAACCGGCTCAGAAGGTGCTTAAAAAAAATTTGTTACATCTGGTTCTTGCCCAACCGGCGTTGATGAAACCACAGTCCAATCAAAAGAGAAATTTTTTGAAGCGGTGGTGGCAATTGATCCAGCTGACTTCTTGCAAAGTCATGTGTAACGCAACCTACTTCTTTAACTTTGCACCTGCAGCGATATTTTTGCTTCACTTGATTTACGGGGCAAAATGAGCGAAAGCAAGTAAACGAGAAAGAGACTTTCTTTCTTATGTATCCAGACAATCTTTCTGTCGATCTATCCAGAGAATTGGAAATGAAAATGTGTGAAGATGAAAAAACCCGAAGTAGATAAAAGAGAGAAAATGAAATTGACATTTTTTAAGATGAAGTGTGAGTGTTTTCAAAGCCCATCACTACTGTGGGGTCTAGAAAGGGTTTGATCGCCAGGATCCCGTAAATTGCCTTTCAAATTCAAAGCCCATCAGATCGCTGTCTGTAATGAATTCGCAGCCTTCGACCTACACCTTACGCGTCGTCTCATATATATTGGAATGTTTGACCAAAACGATGTACATATTTCGTTTGATCTAAAACTAAAACAAACGAGACATCCGCCCTTGAAAAAGAGATGAGCTGGTCGAGACCAAAAAATTTGTTTTTATTAGGAGCCTGGTTGCGTTTGCCTTTTGGTTTGGTTTTGATTCGGTGGTTCATGGTATTTTCTAGTTTTCAAAAACTTTCCAACTAAAAAAAATTGCTGTGGTACTTACTTTC